>CABFPE010000368.1:785563-796253 GCA_900660155.1 Hofstenia miamia
TAAGCTTCTCGAAATTATGGAAAATTAGCTTGTAATATGTGTACGTATCCCGAAAAGGGGTTGTTATAATAAGGTATATATTAACATGTCGTAATGCAAACAAATGTGATATTAACAAAAATTACTCTTACCAAAAAGTGTAAACTAAATTTGAACATGAATCATGCAAATAGGCCCTAATATGGTACACTAATTAAAAGCTATTAGCAAGCTGTCAGCCAGTTACCCCCGAGCTGTCAAAAAGCACATTGTGAGTCATCGCAATCTGTCAGAAATTCATTAGTCATCTATCAATCAAATGGTGAGTCACTAAAAACACCCCCTCGATATCACAGAGGTCAAGGTCATTTTGTGAGATCTCCCCTCGTCTTCCTACACTACTCTAGTAGTTTCAACGTTATATGCTAAAATAATTTTAGTTGGACACATCTTTTTAATTAAAAGTGCTTTAACCTAATTGTTTTTGATTAATGGCTTTCTGTTGGCTTACACCACTAAACATTTTACAGAATATCTTTATATATCGAAAAAAACATTGATATATTTTTGCTATCAATTTATTTGGAACCACAGAAAATGTATCTATAAATATATCTATCCTTAATATTTTCTAATTATTATATATGTATTTGTAAAATAAATTATTAACTTTTTGTAATAATAGAAATATTTTAGAAGATATTTGCATTTTATTTAATCATTTTCTTAGGGTTTGAATTGATTTATTTCTCTCTCTCTCTCTCTCTCTATATATATATATAAAATTTAGTATTTAATAAATTTCTATCACTTGGTAGTGTTTCCTGGGCCTGCTTGTCCAAAATTCATTATTGTTTATTTTTAAATTTCTATCTTCACAATTATATGAATCTATAACTACATTTTGACTCTTGTACTTATCAAAATAGTCATAGCAATTTTTAGAATAGTATAATGGCCAAACAAATGATGAATAAAATTGCATAGGATATGCTTCGATCTATCAAATTCCAACCGTTGTGAAAATTGAAATAGATATAATATAACGATTTTTAAGAGGATATCTTGAAATATTCGTATACCTTTTTGTTGCTTCATTGTGTAAATTTTATTATTAACAATCAATTTTTTATAGTACAATATTTTATAATACAATATGCATTTATTAATTAAGAAGAATATATGAAAGCAAAGATAATTAAAAGGAAAAAGTGAAAAACATAATTCTTTGAAAAGTTATATGTTAAATAATGGCCATAAAAGCACTTGTCATAATTGTAGATAAATAATTTTAAAAACTAACACAAATCAAGACTTAGAAAATCAAGAATTATTTTTAAATAAAACCCATTGCACTTTCGGTTTTAATATATATTTCATAAATTATTAGCAATTAAATACGTTTCAGAACACTGAACGCATTAATAATAAAATGTCAAGAAATATACCTTTTCTCTACAATTCAATTTTAACACTTATAATAGAATGGTTTTTCGATTAAAATTAAATGTTTTAATAAAAAATACGAAAGATTTCAAGTAACAATGAATATTAAGTCTGATACTCCATCTTAAAATTATTGATTTATTCATTGTAATAATAATTATTATACCCTCTGTAGTTGTAGGCTCAGGTGGAACAGGAGTAGATGCTACATTTTCTAAATGAGAGGTAAAGCATTAATTCTTGTAAAAACAGAATAATTGAAAATTAAGAAACCCCTTAGATAGATTTTTATGATCGTATGAACTATTCATTCTGAAGAGTATGAAATTTAACTAAGCAACAATAATGTTACACTTAGCATAAAGTGAACAATACTATGAGATCTGAATTTAAAAACTCAAATTTCAACATATCAATGACCACTTGGCTGTCCACCATCTCATTCAGTTTTAGTGAAAAATTATTTCTGAGGCGTAAGTTTCCTATGATCACAAAAAATAAAATATATTTTTTTAAATAGGCATTTTCTGTTCATATTACATGTGTTATATACAGTATGGCCCAAATGTAATGCCTCAAAACAAAATTCTATTAAATATATTTTGTTATTTAAATATATTTGCTTTTAAGACTACAAAAACAAGCAACACAACTGAAGCAAACGTTCCAGTCAAAGACCTTGATGTTTAGTTATTCTTTCTTGTTCTTCTGTCTAACAAAGTGATGAGATCTTGGTGTTCAAAGCTTTTCATTGTGTTCTCAACTCAATGACCTAAGTCATCCATCGTTGGTAGAGAAACTCAAAGCAAAGGGAATTTAAGCAACCCACAACTAAGAAAGTCACTGCGCCCTATTCAACCTTTTTCAAAGTTCCTGTTAAGTGTATTTCGCACAACAGTTACAGATTGAGGCACTGCGCCATCTTGTTTGTAACTATGCCAGCTGTTTTTGCTTTACCTCAGAAATAATTAGAGTACGCAGGAGGTCATAGTTGATAAAATATGGATCAACCAAACTAGCAGCAATTACTTCGGCCCAGATATACACTGGAGCAACGGCCAATTGATCAGGCAATTACTGGTAACTCTTCATAAAGCTTTTAAAGAAATATTTGAAACCAATAATAAATATTTAAATCATAAAAACGAATAAGATTTGAAAGATTTAAAGTATTTAAACCGCTGTGAGCAAAGTATACTAATGTTTTCCAACATCATCTTTGAGGTATTACTTTTGGGCCACCCTGTATATATATATATATATATATATATATATAAACCAGTATATATAAATAAACAATAATTTTAATATATGCTTTTAAAAATAACTCTTGTAGCTGGCAAGAATGAATTGCAGAGGATCCTCCCGTGTATAGAAATTTAGCAGAATGACAAAGAACAAATGCAAGATTCTTTCTAAAATCAAGCTCCAATTGTATTTCTCGATTTACTCCCCTTTGGGTTAGCTACAAATGTTTATGCAGAAATTTTTAAAATTAAAACAAAGTGTTTTATACAAATTTTTTTAGTAAAAAACAATTGATGATCTAAGACAGGACGTAACAATATTTTGTATGTTTCCTCTAGTTGCTCATTAGTACTCAAATTGCAAGTAAACGTTACAAAATAGGGTAAAATATGCCCTAAAAGAATAGACTACCAGAAAAATAACAATTGCTAAATAAAATTTTAAATATTGATATACAAGTCATTACATATGAAGCAAGAGCATTATAGACTTCATTATGATTAACAAAATCCAATTTAAAAATTGTATAAACCTTGCAAGCATGAGTAAATACCCTTACACATTGATAACGAATTGTCCCATTGACTTTATGACGTTATATTAAAATATCCCAATCTAGAATGATATTGCAAATTGAGTAAAAAAATTTCCGCTTGATGGGAAATTGTATGTGACAAAAATTTGATACATAAGGTAATACATGTACCTATATACAACCACAAAGAGATAATTTTAAAAATAATTTTATTGGGCAAGATGTTTGCTCATGAATATACAATTAGCTCAAAAATAATTAACATGCATATATTATTTGAAATATTTGCATAATTAATAGCATTTTTAAAATTCTCACTCTGAGGTTGAATAGAGGGCATTGATATCTAAAGCTGAGTCTATTAATAAATATGTAACTATTAACATGGGTAAATTTCTTTGACAGAAAACATTTTCTTCGTATTCATTTAATAGATGGCTACCATAGCAACTATTGTGTAATTGACCAAATATATTTAATTCTCAATAATTTGTAAATTAGTAAAATATTATTACCCCAAAATATATTCTAAGCTGATAATGTGACTAAGCACTGTTTTCAGAGAGTTTACTCCTTAATAAAAAATCCTCGAAATTATATATATATATATATATATATATATATATCTGATAATTATATACCTATAATTATACCTTGTGTAGTTGTGAAAAATAAATTGATTGGAGTTGTTAACTTTTGCCTATCTGCTGTGGTTGCAGCATTTTCAAAATAGAGATTAAAACAATTATAAAAAAGTATTTAAAAAGTCCATTCTACTATTTGAAACATGGTATTTAAAAATATTTAGGAGGAGTAAAATAATTAAAGCTTGAAACAAAGAAGAATTTGTTGCATCACATATTATATTAAATTTAAAGCTATCTGATTAAATATAAGTTCAATATGTTTGGTAATATGGTGAATATGTACTAACAGTTTATATTAACAAATATATCGAAATAAATAGCAGTCACATATAAATGCCAAGCCTCAACATTTAAAATATACCTTTTGTTGTTGTGAAGAAAATATCATTTGGTGTTGTGGACTTTTGATAATCTGGTGTAGTTGCAGCATTTTCTAAGTAACAGATGAAACATTTAAAATGTAAGTTTCACAAAGTCAATTCTACTATTAGAAATCATTTGAAACATGTTAGTTAAAAATATTTGAGAGTAGCGAATATAATTGAAGCATCAAACAAAGCAGAACTTGTTGTGTCACATATTATTTTAAATTTAAAGCTATCTGATTCAATGTCAGTTTAATGTTTGGTAATATGGTGAATATGCACTAACAGTTTATACTAACAAATATATCCGAATACATAGCAAAGCCCACATAAATGCAAAGCTTCCACATTTAAATATATACCTTTCGTTGTTGTGAAGAAAATATTGTCTGGTGTTGTGGGCCTTTGATAATCTGGTGTAGTTGCAGTATTTTCTAAGGAACAGATGAAATATTTAAAAAGAAAATTTCAAAAAGTCCCTTCTCTACTACAAAACATCTGAAAAATTGCATTTAAAAAGATTTGAGAGGAGTGAATATAATTGAAGCATCAAACAAAGCAGAACTTGTTGTGTCACATATTATTTTAAATTTAAAGCTATCTGATTCAATGTCAGTTTAATATTTGGCAATATGGTGAATATGTAATAACAGTTTATATTAACAAATATATCCAAATACATGGCAAAGCCCACATAAATGCAAAGCTTCCACATTTAAATATATACTTTTCGTTGTTTTGAAGAAAATATTGTCTGGTGTTGTGGACTTTGATAATCTGGTGTAGTTGCAGCATTTTCTAAGGAACAGATGAAACATTTAAAAAGTAAATTTCAAAAAGTCCCTTCTACTACTAGAAATCATCTGAAACATGGCATTTAAAAATATTTGAGAGGAGTGAATATAATTGAAGCATCAAACAAAGCAGAACTTGTTGTGTCACATATTATTTTAAATTTAAAGCTATCTGATTCAATGTCAGTTTAATGTTTGGCAATATGGTGAATATGTAATAACAGTTTATACTAACAAATATATCCCAATAAATAGCAAAGCTCACATAAATGCAAAGCTTCCACATTTAAATATATACTTTTCGTTGTTGTGAAGAAAATATTGTCTGGTGTTGTGGGCCTTTGATAATCTGGTGTAATTGCAGTATTTTCTAAGGAACAGATGAAATATTTAAAAAGAAAATTTCAAAAAGTCCCTTCTCTACTAGAAAACATCTGAAACATGATATTTAAAAATATTTAATAGGAGTGAAAGAATTGAGAAATGAAACAAAGCAGAAATTGTAGTATTGTCTATTGGCATAAATTTAATGCTATCTGATTCAATGTAAGTTTAATATGTTTGGTAATATGGTGAATATGTACTAACAGTTTATATTAACAAATATATCCCAATAAATAGCAAAGCTCACATAAATGCAAAGCTTCCACATTTAAATATATACCTTTCGTTGTTGTGAAGAAAATATTGTCTGGTGTTGTGGGCCTTTGATAATCTGGTGTAGTTGCAGCATTTTCTAAGGAACAGATGAAACATTTAAAAAGTAAGTTTCAAAAAGTCAATTCTACTATTAGAAATCATCTGAAACATGGCATTTAAAAATATTTGAGAGGAGTGAAATAATTTAAGCTTGAAACAAAGTAGAACTTGTTGTGTCACATATTATTTTAAATTTAAAGCTATCTGATTCAATGTGAGTTCAATATGTTTGTTAATATGGTGAATATGTAGTAAGAGTATAAATTAACAAAATATGCCAAAAATAGCAAAGAGCCATATCAATGCAAATGAATATTGACAAATTTCAAATAATTGTTCCAGCACATGCGATTTGTGATTGAGCACACACTATAAAAATCAATAACATACTAATGCCAACCTTAACAGTTTCCTTATGACAACCACAAGTAGTAAAACTTCCTAAAATTTTCATTCAGTAGGAAATGTAAATTAGGTTATGTAGTTATAATTCGGTTACTTCTCAGTATTATGAACTTAACCAATAGGACAAACCTGTAGTATAAATAAAAAAACCAAAATAAATTCTGCTTTAAATGACATTTTTAATGGAAATGTCAATGTTCGAATAATACTGCCTCATTAACAAATTTATTTCCAATGTTGGAAAAATGTTGTGTGCTAAACAAATGTATTCAATTAATCAATATATTTGTCAAAATCCCACAAAAATTGGGTATAAATTTTACTTGATGTGGGATGATATGGGGAATTTTGCACAACTTCAAAATATGTGCTGATCAATCCACATAGAAGACTTTCTAGAATGTAGGAAAGTCTGGTGCATGTGTCTTCTGGATCAACCAATTTAAAAATCCTACATTTATAAATCATAATATTTTTTTAATGAAGGTTGAATTCTTCAGAAATGCATGTAAATTTAGCAAAAAGAAGAATTTGATCTCTTGGCACACTAGGCTCAGTATGATGCAAAAATGCTACTTATGAAATAGACAAAGAACATAAAAACGAACGAGGACTACTTGTTCAAAAATAATGCAAATTTGATAATGACACCCAAATCCCAACCCTTACCCATTTAAAGTTCTCAATCAAGTTCAGTGGTTTGATAAAAATTCCTAAAACAACTGTTAGCATTCATTCGAGAAATCTTATCAACCAATTAGAGCTCTGCTGAACCAAAATTTATTGATACCATTCGGTTCCATTAAAGTTTCTTATCCACTAATCCAATTGGCTTAAAATCATGAATTATCTTTTGACTAAAATCGCAAAATTTATTTTTAATATTTTAAATCCGTATTCCCAGTTTTTTCACATATGGTCCCAAGCTAGAGTTGTGCTATACCAGCTGTATTTTGTACTGATTTCATCTAGACCCATTGACAAAAGATGGTCCGTGTATCGGCAATTGAATTTTGACCCCAATCTCTGTTTGATTCCGCTAGTCATTAGGATCATTAATTTTGATTGTAGATATCAAATCAGAAATGAATTAATTTTCATGTACTTTTATCCACTAGAATAAAACTAGATAAAGCATAAAACTACATCATTAAATGAGTGCGTCCAGCCCATAGATGGGTCCATATCAAGGGACTTCATTATTTCTTAATAACGTTGGAAAAAATTGTTACAAAATGTGAATAAAGCGGTTTGTTTCTTTAGCAAATGAACATAGAGTTAATTATGACAGCAAAATTTTTTTCAATATTTGAAAAATTTTGAAATTAGTCAGTTTTCCTTACATGGGCAGTGGAAATCAAAATTGATGAATTAACATTTGTAAAATAAATAAGGAACGTATAGGGTCTGGCTAATTTTTGATATTTACACAATATTTTTTAAATATACCTCTTGTAGTTGGGAAGAGTGTGTTGACTAAAGTTCTAGAATTCTGATAATTTGTAGCGGTGGCCACATTCACTAAATGAGAATTAAGTCTAAATGGAAATATATATATTTTTGTATAGTTGATTTTTATTTTTTATATACTTATAGTATATTGAAACAAACAGCTTTAATAAAATATAATTCAGCCTTAATTAATGACATAATTCATAGTGATGTACATTAAAGAATTAATCCTTATTAAAAATGAAAGTGTATAAAAAATTATTTAAACTTAAGTTTAGCACTCATTGATATATTGAAATTACTAAATAATTTTAAAAAGTTATTCAAAAAATATTGAACAAAATTCGGCAAATAATGTCACCAATCTCACAACTATCGTGAACATTCCCAATAAATTTTAATTCCTTTACCAATCTTGTTTTACAGAAATGTCAAAAAACAGAAAATGGTACAATAGAGATGAAGGATAAGCAAGTCCACCACGATCTAAAAACTAGAAATTTGTTAAGTTCCGCTTCTTGTGGATCAAAAACGAAATTGTGCTATTTTATGTGCTACGTAACAGGCAGCAAAAGCCTATCGCAAGAACATAAATGAAAATCACTTGGTGCAAATTGTGGAAGGCAATTCAATATGACCAATTGTTGCACTTCATCTCTACAAGCAGCCTTAAATACAGTAGCTAGTGAAATATAACAATCACAACCACCACAACGTCTACAATAACCAAATTTACCTTACAAGTAGCCACTTTGGAACTTTGGAAAAATAACAAAGTGGTCTTACGTGATAGCACGGTGGAAATTAGAAAACAAGCAAGACTAAAATATCCAAAACATTATTGAAAGACTGCATTGCTAGTATCTTTAGATAGGGAGCTGCGTGTGTATTTAAGGCCTGTCTTAACTTTAATCTGGCTGACTTTGTCGGGAATTTGTCTTATCTACTAGACTTTGTCGGATGGTTCTGTCTTAACTACCCAACTAAATCGGCCCGACTTTTTGAACTTATGCATTGAAAAATAAATTTGTTTTGAAATTGAATTTAGAGTTAAATATTTAAATATATATATCATAGGTTCGCATGGACAAGATTTAATGTATGAACGTTTTGAGTTTGAAGGAATTTACGCTTGTTATTTATTAAAGTGACATCATAAATACAAAACCAGAACTAACGACATTTAGGAAAATATTAGCATGAACTTCAATCGCTGTAATTGATAGAGGACCAAACAGAAATAACGCATCTATATTGTTTGTGGATTGTGTTAATTTTTTGGATTTCAGTATAAAGCATGTACATTTTAGTAATATATTAATAAATTTTTACATTTTAGTAAATTTTATGTGTGTTCTCTGAATTTAAATAGGTTTTTATCAAATTTGATTGGTCAAAAAGTCTCATGCATGAGACAAATTTAATAATGAATTATATTTTAAAATATTTCATAGTAATATTTAATCAAATTGGATTGGTCAAAAAGTCTCATGTATCAGACAAACCTTAATACTGAATTTTATTTTAAAAATTTTCATAGGAATATTTAATCAAATTTGATTGGTCAACAATCTTAATACTGAATTTTATTTTAAAATTGGTCATATGAATATTTAATTAAATTTGATTGGTCAAAAAGTCTCATGCATGAGACAAATTTGTAAATGTATGCTAATATTTATTGTAACATTCCATTGTAATAAATTGTACATGTATTAACATTTTGTTTTTAGTTAATGATTAATTTAGATTATATAATCTAAAAAAGAATTTAAATAAGAACCTATTAGAATATTTGCAAATTCCAAATTTAACAAATATAATATCTTTATAAAAATAATAGTAAAAATATTTTTCTTTTTTACATATATAGAAAGATGGCAAAATATTTTAAACAGCTTTATCAAAAAATGAAGATAGAAAACTTTCAAAAAAATATAGAGGATGATTTCCATATAGTAAAAGATCTGATAAAATATAGAAAGATTTTCAAAAAGAATACCCTAAAAAATATAATTGAATATCCAAAAAATCTGTATCTCTACTACAATATAAATATATGAAAACAAAAGGCATAGCCAAAATATAGAACAGAAAATGTATTTGAAAATGGTCAAATAGGCATGAGAAAATTATAAAATTAGACAAAAGAATTTTGTTATTGTATTACATGAATGTCTTAAAATTGTGGAAGCTCTGCAATTCTATACAGAAAATTTCTGGTACTACATTGGAACAACAGAAGTATTCTAGATGGATTTTTAGACCACAATTCAAATATGGTAGTTTTAAACAAATCATATGATGAGCAAAGACTGATATGTAAAAAATTATTTGAAATTTACAAAAGCTATAATTTCATTTGGTCAAATCAATCTTATACAAGTCTTGCTAATAATTTACTTGAACAACAAAATGGGTACATTCCAGAATCACAATATTATGATGTAACAAAGCAGATATTAGATGATTTTTAACCTAAGGCACTACAATGGTGTTCACATGAATTCATAGTCTTTTTATAATTCAGTAGTTTGTATAGATATATGTAAGTGCTATTCATCAGCACTTTACAAAAATGAGGACCCAATTCCAGTTTATACTATACATGATAAAATCACTAAATTCTTAGAAAAAGATAAATTAGATTTTGATATATACAAAGGAAAATTATATATTGATGAAATAGATCTTTGTCCTGCTTTAGTTAAAGATAGTTCCATAAAAATCTACATCAAAATCAGGTCTGTTACTATGGTTCTTACATAGCCAAATTTTGAAAGGTCGTTGCAAATACGTTAATGAATAAAACCATTATTGCATATAATCTCATTAAAATATAGCAATGAACAAGCATTATGCAGAAGAGTTCTGAATAAAATTATAATACACTCATGAAATATAATCCCAAAATGAGAATATTTATTGAACATCTAAGTAACCCATAGCAAATTATCAAATTCCATATGTTCAAATATAAAAGATAAGTTTCTCATCGGTTATGATGCTAACTTTTTGCTTACAAACACCCTGTAAAACGACAAATTATCACATGATAGAAAATGTTGCAGAAGAAATATATATATATATATATATATATATATATACATATATATATAT
>CABFPE010000368.1:813505-826797 GCA_900660155.1 Hofstenia miamia
TATATATATATATATATATATATATAATGGGCGCCGATCCTGGTAGGGGGATAGGGGGATTTATCCTCTAAAAAATAATTATTTTAGAAATTTTTAATAGTTATTTAAAAATAAATATGAAATGTAAATTGCAATTTGCCTTTCAAATTAGTATCATTACAAAACGTTGTTTTGCTGCTAGCAGTTCATTCTATTACATTTATCAAAAAAAGTTGGGATTTGTTATAATTTTAGAATATTTTAGCGGCTGAAGCAGTTAGTAGCAGTAAACCAGCCAAGCTCATACTGTGTCATGTGGACAAAAGGCAGCCTTAGTTGAACGTGTTTATGAGCCTTCTATTGCATATATATATATATATATATATTTGTAAAGATAACATCCATTAAAAATTTTGTTGATAGACCTAGCAGAAATGCTAAGAAAAACATGGTAATCACTGGATAATAACGTAATTGAACATTTTGCAGTAGTAAAATTGATGTTTTTCTATTGTATTTAAATCAATTGGTGGAGCTGATAAAGAACAATTCTTTTTTATGTTTTGAAGAGTTTCTTTTGAGGTTCGAAGTGTTACATTGAAAACTATCAGATTTATGGCTTCGTCTACATTTATCAAGTTACAAGACTCCATTCGATTGTCACATTAAGACTACTGTTCTCAATAATGACGGAAGCATTGGCACGGTGTGCAACTATTTTGTAATATATATATATATATATATATATATATATATATACTTGAAGTTATCAAAATAATAATTTGAGTTCAATTTCTGATTCATTTAAGATAGGACATGAACTTGTTTCTATGTCGCCCGAAAGGATTAAATTTAAAAGAAAAAAATAATAATAAAAAAGTACTGAATTTGATAGTACACATGTAGTAATTGAGATGTGAGTGCTTTCTGTGTTGTGATAAGATGTGAACATGTATATAGTATATAGATAGATTTCAGGGAGCAAAATATGTAGCTAAATAATACTTAGAAAATTTACAATTTTGATTGATTTTGTCATTCTAGAGATGAAGAGATGGGATCGGAAGAAGACATCGACGCGAAGATGAGCTTGTGACTTTTGCATTAAAAACGTGATGAGTGATTTTTCGAGGACTGAACTAGTTCTTTAGGATATGAGTCATTTGATTGATTCCATTACCAGAAAGATATATCCCGTAACAGACTATGGGACTACAATTGATAGTTCTTCGAGATAGCATGAATTTTTTGAAGCACATTTCGTAGAAGATTGGGTTGAAGCATTGGAGACAGAATAGATCGAACTTTTTTAATGACGTAGAAAGCTTCAGCGGGGCGTTTTCTTTGTGTCTATGATTTCTTGTGGCACATCGCTTCGGCACGCAAGAGAGAAACCTGGCTGTTTTCGGCCGGAGCAGAAATAATAATGATAATAATAATAATAAACATATTAGAGAAATTTGAGAAATGATCGACATGAGGAGTATGTACAGAATGGGAAAAATGCATTTATATTGTAGACCAAATATAGAAAAGAAGAAAGAAATGTGAGTTGATTTTTAAAAATTCGAGGATTAGAACAAAGCTAGGTTGCTAGATTTGAGATAATGAAGTTGCAAGAGGGATTATTCGTTAGAAATAATTGAGAAAACAAGTTGCGTTGCAAATCTAAAATACACAATAATCATATTCAGTGACTCATCAAATCCACATTCGGAAGGAAATTAACTCTAATGTTTTTAGTGAGTTCATTAGTTAAACAATCCCTCATATCAACTTCAGGAATTTCGAAGCAAAATATCTAATGCACATTACAGTCTTTTTACAAGAATGCAAGCACTTGTAATCAATTCCAATCTTTCCTCAGTATTTCCTTCTATTAAACACCATACTTCGTGTTTATTATTTATCCCAAACGTAACTTCAGTGGTTGAACATCTAAAGGGTGATCTAGGGTACTGTGGCATAATCGCGTGGTACAAAAGTATAACAAAGGAAGTAACTAAGAACTATCAGTAATGTATTTAATTATATTTTTGTACACAACCCAATTATTATCCTTTTGATTTTTATAAAAAACTATTGTGAAGTTTGATATTATGATTATCGGCAAACGGTTTGGCAAAATCGGAAAGGACCAAATCGCTTAAGCTAATTAGATGACGTTGCGTAATCATTAGGCCACGGTTAGACTACGTGATTGGTAGCAAGAAAAGAAACAAAATCACGTCGAAACGCCAATTATCTTGGCGTTTCGCCTGATTTTGTTTCTTTTCTTGCTACCAATCACGTAGTCTAACCGTGGCCTTAGCAGATGAACGAATTAGCAAAGAGTAAACAAATTTGAAGTACGAACAGGTACATGCCGATTGTTTAATTGTTTATGCAATATTATTATAAATAATTTACAATGGAATTATTTGGTGATGAATTTACTTCATTTGAATTCTTATTTTACATGTATATTATCAGGTTTGATTATACATGTCAACGGAAAGCTAAACGTCTGAGAGCATGAGTGATACCTGGTGGTCCCCAGTTTTCGACTAACCCGACTCTTGGAGCCGACGCACGTACAGCTATTCATAATGCAGTGCTGTCTGGTAGCCGGGAACTTCCTTCATCGTGCAGCTCTTAGGTTAAGTTTACATATAGGGGTTTTTATTTCGTTGTAGCTTTCCAACCGATTCACACACAATCACTGAGAAATTACCGCACCATGAGCTCTGTTTGTGAGTCACAATTGTGGGGCAGCTCACTATCGACTAAACGTCAACTAAAGGGCGCGGGTCTGGGGCTATGGAAAATTCTCAAAACCGACTCTGGATTATAATCTCAGTGGAACAACACTCTCAGCACCGAACCAGCGAATCTCAATGCCAACTAAAGGTCAAAAAGTATGTAGCTACAACTCCAGGTCCTCCTCAACAACTAAAGGTCGGAGGTACTAAGGTTTGCGACCAACAATAGCTAAAAACAGAAAATATAAATTCGGCTATCACCTACCACAAGCAATGTCAAAAACTGGATACTACAAGCAGTATGCATGACAACACTATCACCTACAAAGAAACCATTACAACAGTTCGAAAAATATTTCACCAGAATGCTAACCAGAGAACAGACATTGGAAAGACCAAGCATAATAGAATTGGCAAACAACACAGGAATCTGTCCAATGGAAATAGACATATTGAGCGACGCACGAAAAAGTACATGAGGGGAGCGCCTTCCAAATGCAAACTAAGAGCACTCGAGAAACAACCATGGCTAACTACAAGGAATTTAATAAGAAGAGAACAATCCGAAACCGCCGAAACCATCAAGAGAATAAAAAGATCAGGCGCAAACGAGATAATCAAAAAGGAGATGCGAAAATACATGATGGACTACCCAAAGTGTGCGTACACAAAGATGATGAAAACATCGGAAGTAATGCGCCAATTTCTGCCGACCGTATTGATTGTTTACATGTATTCAGGGCGTAGTTATATCTATTTATATGTAAGGCTATTTATATGTAGGGTTAATAATAAGCTAATGCAGAATGGTTGCTAACTTTCATTTATTACAATCACCGGTAATAACAAGAACAATCAATACACTAAATTGCTAGGAATTTCCAAAACACAATCACTGAGAAATTTCCGCACCATGGGCTTTGTCTGTGAGTCACATTCGTTTCCACGGTAATTGTTGATGCCTTACAACTCCATGTTCCTTTTGAGCTGCAGTGCTTCGCTGCGGGTTCCGACCCTGATCTTGCCACTTTCGATCTAAATAAGTTGTTCGTAATACTTTACCATGCCACGAATAGAATGCTGGATTAAATGGAATTGTATTCGGTTAGCAGATTAAATAAAGGAAATTGTAATAGATTTACCAAATATGTCTATAAATCTCCCTGTACAGATTCTACAGTATCGACAAAACTGAAATTGGCGGCTGTCTGAAGTAGTCTTACACTGATATTTGAATGTATAAGGGTGGAACATTTTTTGTAAATTTCAGAAATTGGGCGACTTAATTTTCCAGCATTCCATAATATATCGCACTAGTTAAAGGACTTTTAAAAATATAGATCCACCACGAAGTCATTATTGAGTTCACACAACAAAAATATTCTAACAGCAAACAGCATTCATGATCAACTGATGTAAGCCACATACTTTTACGCAATGAAAAACTTTTTCGCAGACGTTGAAATAGACTGCGTCTTGCCAAGACACATTGGAGAAATAGCGTTGATGAAAGGGTATTTAAATTTTGAATTTGGTACAGCATCAAAAACTATGTTCGATTTATCTACATTGATTGAATGTCGGATATTATTTGTCAGAAAAAGACAACAAAATGCATACAAAATATTTTAACCCCAACCTGACCATTGTTTCCATTAGAATGTAATCGGGTTTGTTCACCTTTTTTTCAAGCCCATTAAGAAATGTGAAATCCTTGAATAGTGACAAATCTATGGGGAAATGTGCTCTCCTATCATAGCGAACAAAACGATTCATGTGGATTAAGTACATGAAAAATACTATTACTAAACAGTCATTAATGGGACACATCGATGATGGTCGGTTTTCAGCATTGCTAACAAAAGCTATTAATGATGAAATTTTTCAAGGGATTTCCGATGTAAATGTTGCTGAAACTTATCTCAAAAATAAGGCTAAAACTCCACTGCATAGCCTATTTGCAAAACTTAATAAAGATTTGGCTGCTAAAGCGTTATTATGGCTATTCAAAAATGCAAATCATGAAAATATCCGCACTCAAAATTCGAATTCAAATTTAATGAATCATAATGTTATAGATTCAAACAACGACGCTAACATGTCATTTCATGATGTATTAATGCAGCATCATCCAAATAAAATCTCAAATAAGCTGCAAAACGTCGAGCAGAGGGGATTAAAGTCGAAGAAAAATGATTAAAAAATATTGTAATCAAATCAATTAGAATTATTTAAGATTTATTTGTATTATGCAACTAAGAAACAATATGTGTCAAAAAAGAGATATTTGTATCTGTTGATAAAAATACTTTTTGACTAAATGACGCTTTCATTATTTTCAGCCGCCATCTTGGCAGAAGTTTAAATTTGAATCGACAGGTACTTCTTTTGGAATTACTATAAATAGATTGAAAACCATTGTAAGAATTTGATAAAGAATTTTACTTGGAATTCTTATTTTGTTTCATATTAACGGTTTGATTATTTATTACGATGTCGAGCTAATCGAACGGTGTTTAGTAGTGGTCTGGATACATCACAGGGAACGATTCTACGGTCTCTGTGCCAGATCATGAAAGTGCACATAGGTTAGGTATAGGGGTTTTCTCTCGATTAGCTGACTAGCATTTCATTTCTACATGTATTAAATAATTAATTGCCAACAAACGGTTGGATGACCGAAACCTAGGAATTATATTAATACTATTTTAGATCCAAATTAATGACCTATAATCGACCGATAAAGTGACCATACATGTAGTAAATTATAAATGTAGGTTAGGAAGTTGTTCGAAATAAATATATTTAAAGCCAATAGATTTCAGTAATGGCTACATGTAATATTTAACGAACAACTAGTAACAATTCAGGTTGCGAATAGATATAACACTTTCACAAAATAGAGTTTAAGTCGAATTGTGTCTTGTCTTGAGTAAGCACTGAGCTAACGTAGGGTACACATAAGCTATATCGATTGAGCTGAGAAGTGGCACTCAATCATTGGATGGAATGGTGAAACTGGATGTGGAGATCCGCTTCGGGCAGATGCCCATCAGAAGATCGTTACAGAGATTACCGCATGGCTTCGTCACCTAAACAGTGAACAGTTAATTCTAGGTTACATAAGTTAACAGAAGAAACCAGTCAAGCAGTAATAACAAGTAAATCCTTACCCGCAATAACACAGCTAACGTTATATAGTAACAGTGGATAAACAGTGATAATGCCTGGTAGAGGATGTTACAAGACCTCAGCATCATAGAAAATTGCTGCCATCAAATCAAAAACTGTCTGAGGAAGTGCCAATGCACATCACTCGATGATCGGAAGGAGCAAATTAAACTGGTATGGTGCACAGAGATTACTAATGATTATTGTAGAAAGCTGGTCAAGTCAAATTTAAATCGCATTGCTGTCTGTTTGGGCAATAATGGCGCACATACCAACTATTAGTGAGCTTTTCTGAATTAGCTATTTACTTNGTTATATAGTAACAGTGGATAAACAGTGATAATGCCTGGTAGAGGATGTTACATTAACAGTAGATGTAAATGACGCCAGCACTGCATGTGTTTCACCTGTGAACGATCAAAAAGTGCAAAGCTATTCTCCAGCATTTCATCGAAAAGTGATAAAAGACTTGCCTACCGACACTACTATTTTTGGATTATCAAATTCAATCCTTAGGTCTGTTAAGACTAAATACCTTATAAGGAATGAAAATTGTTGTATTCATTCTTACAGTGGAAAAAATACGGAAGAACTGAAGCAAATATTATCTAACTACCCTAGCAGAAAACTGAAACATGTATTTATTAACACTGGCTTAATTGATGCAAGACAATGTAATGATGATAACGATCTACTTTATTTCAAAAAGAATATCATAGAGCTGAATGAAGCAGTTAGAAAAAAATTCTCACCAAAGAAGATTATTTATGTCGAAATCACACCTCTTCTTAGGGCAGATCTCATGGCGAAAAACAAAGAAATCCTAAAGCTAAATAATGTTCTAAAACAGGTAAAAATAGAAGTCTGTGATGTAGACATAATTCAAACTTTTACCAATTTTGTAGGTGGCGATGACCATAAAGAAATAGCATCCAAAAATTTTGCAAGAGATGAAGTACATCTATCGATTAGGGGGCTATAAATTCTCGTAAAGAACATAAAAAAATATTTTGGACATTACGAACAACGATTTTATAGCAAATCTCAACCATCCTTTGTTTATAACAGGCCATCTCAATATTACAAATCATATGCCCATGCCATAAAATCAGATGAAAAAGAAGTTCTTATAAAGAAACCTATCGCCCTGCTAGAATAAGGTATGCAGTTTATCAGTGATAATTTTTATAGTAAAAATATTTCGCCTATTACAATTAAGAACATATACGTAAACATAAATACAGTAATTTTAAAAATAGCAGGTGATGTACATCCGAACCCAGGTCCACAAGTGTTAGATAGCACTAATTTAGAGTCACTAAGTAACAACTTCAAAGATATCAAAATAGTATATTTAAATGCTCGTAGTTTAGTAGCACACAGAAACGAAATTAGGGATATCTTTGACTGCCTAAATGATAAAACTATCTTTGCTTTTACTGAAACATGGTTAAACAAAGAACCCTCAAATTTGTTTAACTTCAACAGGGAGAAATTCACAATTTTTAGCAAAGAAAGAGGAAGCAAAGGTGGAGGTCTGATGCTAATTATTCCACGTCATATGAAACCAACCAGACTAGAAAGATTAGAATTTGATCATTCCGACTTTGAGACTCTTTGGGTGGAAACAAGAAAATCAAAGCAATCGCAAATGTCCGTTCTGATTAATATTAGTTATTGCCCAAAAAAGAACTACAGGAACGATTTCATTAACCGAAGTACAAAATGCCTTTCAATTGGACAAAGAAGTATTACTGCTAGGAGACTACAATATAAACTATCGTTCTAAAACGGAGAGGGAATTGATTGATAGGTTCTGCAAAGATCTTAATTTCAAGGTGGTAAATAAACTAACTCCCACTCGAGGAAACTCGTTAATTGATTATTTTATTTCAAATTCAGAGGATACGCACTATGAAAGTTTTGTGTTTGATTCTTACTCCGATCACAACTTATGTTTATTTGTCACAAGCAAAACTTGTAGTAATCTTCGTAAACGTGTTCACTCCCGGAGCTTTGCCAAATTTAGTGGAAAAAAGTTCACTAAACTACTTGAAAATGTGCAATGGGAATATATTTACACATTAGAAAACTGCAATGACATGTTTAGATTTCTTATTTATGAGCTAAATAATTGTCTTAACAAAACTGCGCCATACATGACAAAATATGTAAAAACTGGTAAGCCCAAATTGTTGAAATCTAAGTATATCTCCGTTTTAGCCGAAAAAAAGAAAGTAGCTTTGGACAAATTAAGCAGAGAATACACTGCGGACAACGTCAACAAATATAATGAGGCAAAAAATAAATTTTACAATTGCTTAAAATCCGAAAAAATAAAGCAGACAAAGCTGTTCTATGAAAATCTTTCTAATTCTAGATGCAAATGGCATTTCATTAATAAATACCTCAATAAAGAAAAGGGTATGACTTGTAACATTAGTGAGATAAAAATAAACAATGAGATGTGCTGTAACTTAGAGCGGATTGTCAACCATTTCAATTCAGTGTTCAAGGAATTAGGAGCTTATGAAGGAGAAGTTGTACAGTATCAAAGCAAATTTAAAGAGTTAAAATCAAAATTTTGTTTCAATTACATCAACAAATTTGAACTTCTTAAGGTAGAATCAGGATTAGACAGTAGCAAATCTGCTGGTAGCTGTGGAATTCCAGTAAGCATTATAAAAAAATACATCAACTACTTTGCTGAACCTCTTATATTTGCTTGCAATTATGCAATTCATACCTCTTCTTTTCCTGAAGTGTTGAAACTAGCAGATATTTCACCAATTTTTAAAAAGGGAGATTCTACAGATTGTAGAAATTACCGTCCTATCTCAATTACAAATACATTTGCCAAAATTTTCGAAAAACTGCTATGTACGCAGATATGCAAATATTTAAAAGAATACGGGATTTTGTCATCTAATCAATTTGCTTATAGAGAAGGCTATAGTACTCTAGACGCTCTGCTCTCTTTAATTGAAAGTACAAAATATGAATTAAATAGGAAAATGTGCAGCTGCATTGCAATGATTGACTTAAGCAAGGCCTTTGACAGTCTGGATTTTGACATCCTAGATCAAAAACTATCTTGTTACGGCTTTGAATCAAATTCAAGAAAACTCATTCAAAACTTTCTAAGAAATAGACAACATCGTGTCTATATAAATAGTACATATTCAAGCTACTTAACACCTAATAGAGGAGTACCTCAAGGTACAGTATTGGGCCCAATTTTATTCACATTGTACATAAATGACATTGATCAGTACGTTAAAGATGTAGAAGTCCTTCAGTATGCAGATGATACTTGCTTAATAAGTCGAAATATTAGTCCTATTATTGGCACAAGAATCTTAGAAACAAACATTGAAATCATTAAAAATTATTTTAAACAAAATAAGCTCACAATGAATAATGATAAAACACAGTTTATAATTTTCCACCCAAATCAATTAAGAGATATTTCCAAAAATATTAATTTAACTATTAGCAAAGATATGCCACCAATTGTACAAAAGAACTCTGTAAAATATTTGGGTGTTAACATAGACCAACAGCTTTCATTCAATGGCTTCATTAATAGCAAGATCTCGAAAATGGCATCAATAAAATTTTCAATTGATCCATCTGCACTATGTATAGGATAAATAGACAGTCAATAGGCAATAAACTGCATGCATCAAAAATTCTATCGCCATTTCCCTATATGAAGTATGCCTGCCTTGTAAACATGTTTAAACATTTACGCACAAACTTCCAGAAAAAACATTGCTTGAAAACATATATCAGCTACAACAGCCGTTCGAGCACTTGTATTAATAAAATATTAATAAAAAGTAAATTCTGGAATAATTCATACACTACATATGTAACAAGATCTTGGAATGAACTACTCTATGAAATTAGAAGTGAAAGAAACCTAGAAAGATTTAAGAAACTTTTAAGACATAACATCTTAGCAAATCAATATGAATACGGTACATCAAAACGTTTAAATGCCTGGCGAAATATTTAGTGCAATACTTTATTTTAATTCTATTTTTTAAATTTTTATTATTAATCTGTAGCTTAGTTTATTTTTATTTTGTTGTATTTTTGTGTATTTGTAATTTGTAAATATGTATATACTGGAATGTATATACTATATACTTTGCAGATTTGTAAGTGCATGAAAAAAATATGCAAAAAGAGATGAACTGAAATAAAAGCTATTATAGTTATAAATTTAGACACTTCTTCTAGCATGTTTGGGGTATGGCTTGGGTTAGGGTATATTGTATTTATTTCATAATTCAGATTTAACCTTAATGATATTATTAATAATAAATTTGCATATTCCTTCTAGCATTATGTTTGGGGTATGGTTTGGGTTAGGGTATATTATAATTATTTTATAATTCCAATTGAAAATTACTGATATTAATAATAAATTTGCATATTCCATTTACATAATGTTTGAGGTATGGTTTGGGTTATGGTTAGGACTAAGGTGTGGGTTGGCTTTGTTTATGTCTAGGGTTGCGGTTTGGGTTAGTGTAGAGGTTGAGGTTGGGGTTCGGGTTAGGACTACAATTATTATATTGATAAACTGGCATATTTTTGCAATTTTTTGAATAAGTAAGAGATAACGCAAAAGTACGAATACTTTATACAGTGAAACAGAATAGTGCGTCCCCAATCTATGCAAGTATATTTGATGTATAAACTGTTTTAATCTAGAAAAGTCCGCATGGCGATGCAAAGAGCTGCTATTGCAGAATGCAAATTTCAAACTATTATGACTATATTTTGAGCAAATCGAAATTTTGATATTTTCTATACATTAATTCTTTGCATATCTTGCGTTGCTTTTTCATTTTTCAGCTTCTTTAGTTTTAAGCTTTGTTTTAAAATTTAGAATCTCTAGGTATTTCTCAAGAAACTGTTTCTGAAGCAAAACTAGTAGATTCACATACAAAATATTCAAAGTAATTTTTGCACATTTGTTGGAAAATTGAATACTAGTCTAAAAAATTTTGAACGAATTGACAAAATATCTAAGAAATTGTCTTAAAACTTTTCTACGAATGATCCATAACATAACCCTATAAAAAATAACTCAGAAATATCTATCCATTAGACGAATTAGACGCTGGGAATTGCATTTTCTACCGATCTTAATACATGCAAAAAATATTTGAAATCGTCTAGCATGATTATAATAGACTATTTAAGTCGTTCAAATTTTGATTACTTCTATACATAATCTCTGCTTCATTTTGATATAAAAACGTATAACGTGAGATTAATAGTCTTTAGGCTATTTAAAATTTTAGAGCTTTTGACGAAAATATGTTTTTTCTAAAAACTATTTGGTTTTGGCGCTCTGTATCCTTATAACTTGAAATTTCGTAGGCCGTCTGAGCTGGATTCTTATTGACTGACTATTATTACATTATTATTCACTATAAAAAACTGAAGTGCCCTGCTAAGTCCTGGGCTAATCGAGGTCAAAATATGATTACTACTCTCTTGAACTGAACAGTTCTTCTATCAATTTTATAAGCAACGTTGAAAGGCTAAGTATTCCATTCTAAAAACCACATTGTCCAATTATATTACAAAAAACTCTTCGGCGAAACAGAGTGATAATCTACAAATCTAGGAGGTCTTTTGTGCGTATTAGCCCTACAGACTAGGCTTGTGCGATATATCGTACAAATATCGATATCGCGATATTTTTCATATATCGCGATATATTTTTCTTTTTTAACTATACGATATTGAATTGAGTGTATTATATGCTTGTAGACGTGGAGCCAACTGTTTGCTTAGGCAAATAACATGACTATCAGTTTGTTTGTTTTTCAGATTTGTTTACTGGTGGTTGGCACACACACATGGCAGATAGAAAACGTAAGTCGCCGTACTGGAAGTGTTATTAACAGCTTAAGTTGCCTGGAAGAAGCCACCAGATTGGTATCTGAAGACTGCTCTCCGTCGATTTCTCATGTTATTCTTGTTATGGCGAAAGTGCTCGAACAGTTAGCACTGCCGACGCAAAATCTGTCTCAATTCAAGGCGGTTAACTTCACGAATGAGCGGGTACCAAACCAACCCTGTTTATGTAACTGCCACATTGCTCAATCCTAATTACAAGGATACCTTTCTAAACGGATCACAAAAAAATTTGGCCGAGACCTTTCTATTGAAGGAGCTACAAAATCAGCCATTGCTATCAGTGGCTGCAGCAACAATGCCAACAACGAGCTTGCCGCTACCAGCTCGGAAAAAAGTATGCGACAACGTTTGGAAGAACGAGCCCAAACTCAGCAGCAACAGCAAGAATCAGAATCACATTCGGAATGCGCAGCTGTTGCAAGCCTGAAACTTGAGTGCAACATCCCAAATTCGACCAATGGAAGATATCTAACAATACTGGAAAACAAATACGTTCTATTTCCCCAGTATTGCCAAAAGTGCATGCAAAGTGTTTTGTATAAAAGCTACAAATACGCCGAGTGAGTGATTCAACTCAAAGGGCGCCCATGTAATGACTGCCAGCAGAGAGCGACTTTCCCCAAAGCACACTATGGAACTGGTGTTCCTTAATCACAACAAAAGACTTTTTGATTTTTAACAATGTTGTAAAATCTGAATATGTTTAAAAAATTGAGAAAAAATGTTTTTTTTTGGAATATCGTATCGTATTGTATCGCGATATTTCAAGTGATATTGTATCGTATCGTATCGGGTTTGAAAATAGTGATATCGCACAACCCTGCTACAGACGAGCTTATCGAAATTTTATTGATTATAAAAGCATCTTAAAGAGCTTGTTACTAACTTTTTAAAATTTGGCCAATAACGAAATTAGGTAAATTAGATTAGACATAATTGCTTTCTTCATCAATTTATAGTCTGATGGGAATGATATCAAAACGCAGTTTTCCTTTTAAGATACTATAGATTCATATATCCTAGAAGCAATTGATCGTTTACAGATATATAGTGTACTGGTACTAAATTTTAGTGACCTTCGTGCTCATTCTAAAAATAGGCCTTTTAAAATAAATTTAATCAGAATTTTACTTCATTAAGCCTACTCAGCTGATCACGGACAATGTTTCTGTTACTCAGTTGTAAGGTGCAATTCTGAAAAAATCTTCGCATTTCATTAAGACTTGTCTGAGCAATAGGGGACTTATTTTATTATAGTAGCATATTTTGTTGAGAACTAAATTTATAAATTGATTTTTAACACTAGGATCTATCAAAGAACTAACTAATAGGCCTAGTTACTCCAAGCGAGACAGTTTATCGAAAGAACTTTAACAAAAGAAACATTTTAGTGCAGTTTGCAACTGTGAAATTTAAACCTCTCATTCAACATTATATATATATATATATATATAT
>CABFPE010000369.1:67597-90649 GCA_900660155.1 Hofstenia miamia
GTTATCAATCTCTCTTGTTCGGTTATCAATCTCTCTTGTTCGGTTATCAATGAGAAAAGGTGTAGAAAAGTTTTTTTATTTTTAATTGTTACAAAATTTGAATACACACAAAAAAAACAAAAGTAAATTATTTTCAATTTGACACTATTTCATTTTTAAACTCTCATTCATCACCAAGAAATAAGTTGCTACGTATACACATTCTTATCATTATAAATACTTGAATAATGACATGCTTAGTGAATTAATACATATTTTCATATTTAGATTACATTCTCAATTAACTCATCGCTGTTTGTTATTCTTCTCGTCTGTCAACTGTTATGCAAACATCCTACTTATGATAAAATTTTCTCGTCGTTTCCTTTCATTTCAGTTGTTGTTTACGAGAAGTCTTTCAATGCGTGCTATAGCCGTTAATAATGAGAACAAACATTCATCCAACTCAATGTTCATTGATTCAAGACCTCTTCCTGAATTAGACTGTAACTCGGTGTTAATCAAGGTCAAAGCCGCTGGCATCAATAGAGCCGACACGCTTCAGCGAAAAGGATCATATCCTCCACCTCCAGGTGTTACTGATATTTTGGGTTTGGAAGTTAGTGGGTTTGTATTTCTTTCTTACTTATTGATATCCATCTACGCAATTCCTACTAGCCTTAACATGTGATGTTCCAATTGTTTAATTAACATTAAATATTACATACTTGAAAGTTCAAAATAATGTGTTCTTTAGAAATTTTTTATTATTGCGAAATATTTTTGTTCAATATTTATACATATTTAGGATTTTTTCTGTTAAGCGAATATTTCCGTTTACATGGACCTTCTTCGACCTGTTATTATATTTTTGTGAAGTACTATTGATAAATTTCTCTTAGCAAACTTTCTGGAGATTGTATGTAAAACAGTGACGTTGCTGGCGTATTTTTGTGGTTGGCTCACTTGAACTTAGGTGCCTCTTTGAATACATTTTTTATTATTAATTGTGTTAACCTACAGTCGTGGCCATAAAGGTAGCATATTTTACATTTTTTTCCATAAACAAGTTAAAACCAGTTAAATGAAGTGCTAAACGATTTTTTATTTATTATCATGTCATAAACTAATGTCACAATCGCAAACTAAACACAATAAGAATAACATAATGCCATTAATATTTAGTACTTCTACCTTTGGCGGCAATTACCGCATTCAACCGACTGGGCATCGAATCAACCAATTTTTGGCAGTACTCCACAGAAATATCGCGGCACCAGACTTCCTTTATTTTGTCCTGTAGATCAGCTAGAGAAGATGGCTGTAGCGCTTGAACTTTGGACTTCAGCATTCTCCAGCAGTTTTCAATGGGATTCAAGTCTGGGGATTGTCCAGGCCATGGGCCGATGACTTGAATCCCTTCTGCAGTCAGCCAAGAAGTGATGCACCTAGCACGGTGACAGGGCGCGCCATCGTGCTGAAAGAAGTCGCAATGTCGCATCTGCATCCACTGGTGAAGTTTAGCATCCAAAATNCTAAGATATTGCACTTTTTTAGTTCCTAGTCTTGCATGCAGCCTTAAATGTGGTAAATTTTCATCTTAGACTATCTTCCTTCAAAATTCTATCGAAACGCTTTAAGGATACACCACCTTCTAGAAAATGTCAAATAATCATATATATATATTATATTTATATATATATATATATATATATATATATGTGAAAAAGCCGAGATGCCCTTGGAGTAGACATTGAAAAATCGAGATGTATAATTTTTCTTTAGCTTCGTTTCAAAAAGTTGTTTCTCCGTTCCAATCATTGAATTAATTGTTATTCCATTGACCGGAACTGCCACATAAAACTAATAAAGACATAAATTTTCGAATTGATTTTTATAAAATCTCACGAATAATTTTGCTTTTGTGTTTAGGGTTGTTGAATCCGGTCCATTGCCTCAAAATTCACGAGTTATGGCATTAGTTTCGGGTGGTGGATACGCCGAATATGTGTCTGTACCTGTGGAACACTGTCTTCCGATTCCTGATAACATGGATTTCATCCAGGCAGCTGCCATTCCTGAAAATTTTCTTGCTGCTTTTATGATTATGCGGCCTGTTTTGCCAAATAGTTCTGTTTTAATACATGCTGCTGCAAGTGGAGTAGGCACTGCTGCGATTCAGTTAGCTAAACTTCGAAAATGTAAAGTTTTTGCCACAGCTGGTTCTGATGTTAAGTGTGAAATGGCACAAAAATTAGGGGCTAGTGTTGCTATAAATTATAAAACTACGAACTGGAAAGAAGTCGTTCTACAATCGACCAATGGTATTGGCGTTGACACAATCCTCGATCCTGTCGGTAGTTCTCATTTCGAAGATAACCTAGCCTGCTCGAATATTGACAGCACTCTTGTTTTGTACGGGCTTTTGAGTGGTCCAAAGATTAATAATGGTCCACATTTAGGCACCATTTTGAGAAAACGGATTACTATTTCAGGAATGACTTTGCGTTCGAGGTCTGTTCAATATAAAGCTGAATTAATCAGGGAATTTTCCGATGTCACAAAGCGCCATTTTGAAGACGGCCACATTTTTCCAATAATAGATAGTGCTTTTGAATTTGAGGATGTTAATTTAGCTCATCAAAAGATGGAAGCCAATGAAAATATTGGAAAAATAGTTTTAAAATTTTAAGAAATTATTTGTATTTGTATATAAATTGAAATATTATATTTTTAGAATTTTTATTCAAAATCATAATGGAAAACTTATCGTGTAAACGGGGCTTATCTTCTATATATATATATATATATAGGGTTAAACTTAAAGTTTTATCCGATTTTTGTTTTAACATTTCTTAAGCATTTTGTTTTAGCATTATTTTAAGAGAAGTAACAGAATATAAAAATATTTATCAATAATTATCAATAATCAGTCACACTACTATAATTCTTTATTCACTTGACAGTCAATATTTAATTTGGAAATCGAGATGGAAATTAAAAAACGGGAAATTAGAACTATCATGTACTATTGTTGGAAGAAAAGTTTGAATGGCTCAAAGATGGCTGAGGAAATAAATGAAGCACTAGGGCAAAACTCTGTAAATGAACGAAGTTGTCGACGATGGATTGAGCGATTTAAGGAAGGAGATTTCCATCTGTATGACAAGGAATGAAGTGGCAGGCCAAGTACGCCTGATCTTGAGGTTGAAATAAAAGAATACTTGCGAACCTCTCCCAGAGCATCTACCTATGAATTGCACATTCAATAGGTCATAGCCTTTCTACAATATTGGAGTGCATTAAGATTATTGGCGTACGTCACTTGTGTTGCAAATGGGTACCTCACCCACTCAATGAAGGGAACAAAAAAATACGTGTACAAATATGCTAAGAATTACTTGTCAAATTTAGAGCTAACAACTTCTTATCAAGGTTGATCACGGTTGATGAAACATGGATTGTATGGAGGAACGAAGGCACTTACAATCAGACAAAGTGCTGGTCTGAAGGAGATATTCCCATAACCAAAAATGTAACTAGAAGCTTAACACCTAATAAGTCATTAGCAATATTCTTCTGGGATAGTCGAGGTGTTATTTATTGGAAAATCCTGAAAAGGGGCAAACTATGACATCCATCTTTTATTGTTGTTTATTGGACGATTTAAAGAAAGAATTCAAGCCTAGAGAAGACGTTCTCTAGACTCACATGATCATGGTATTCAACTCTTACAAGACAATGCACGTCCACGCACGACGAAAGCCACCATTGAGAATTTGCATGAACCCAACCTGCCCACTATACCTCATCCTCCATATTCTCCCGCTCTCGCTCCCAGCGATTATTACCTTTTCTCTCCAATGAAAAAACAATTCTCTGGTTCAAATTTTACAAGTTTTAAGGAAGTCACTAATTCAATAAATGACTGGTTGAGAGCAAGGAATGTAGGTTCTTTCCAAAGGCATCAATATGCTGCTGGAAAGGTGGACACGATGTGTGAATCCTGATGGTGTCTATTTTAATTAATTTGGTTGAAAATGTTTATTTTTGTTCAAATATATATTATATTGTTAAAACTTTCTTTTATTTTAGTTAAAAAACATATTAAAACAAAAATCGGACAAAACTTTCCGTCTAACCCTATATATGCGTTGTCTTACAACTACCTATTTTTTGATAGTGTACTAGCGATGAGTGAAGCCATTAAAATATCCAGGCTTATGTTTTGAGAAAGGTACAATGTAGAATAGTGTATACATTAGCGCATACAGATTTTTCGCCCATTGATAAGTATTGCACATGAATTCATTTTATTGGCGGCATTTATATGCATCCTAAATATAGCAAAAATTAATAAGTAAGATAGCCCCATAGGAGAGTGACTTTAGCCACCACTTACTGAATGTTGAAGAGGAGACTTGTGCAAATGATTTGCGATGATAGTTTGAATGATTTGAATGTTCATAAAATCGAAAATTACAAAGTAAACAAAGTGGCTTAAGTCACCCTATTTTACTATCATTTAATTGTTCTTGTGCTGAGCTTATAAGCACCAGTTTGTTGTACACTATAATATAATACACAGAATTATTGTGCTACATCTTAACCATAATGATTCCTTATGTTATTTTCGCAATGAAAGCAGGTTGGCAACATTAATCTAGCAGAACAGATTGGTTTAAGTATCGTCCATTAGTAATTGGTTCGAGTGCTGATTTAATTAAATAAATTAAGTGTGTATTATTAATATGAGTTTGTAGTTGAAGTTTCGAAGCATACTAGAAAAAAACAGTCATGCGTTGATATATATTTTAGCTTGATTAATCCACTTAAATAGTAAAAATGTTTTCCATGTGAATTCAATCTCTTTTGCGAGAAAAACAAAACTCAATGTCTTCACGAAATAGTTTAACAACGCAAATGTTATTGCACTAAAGGAGATTATTTTTTATTGTCGGTTAAAACTTTCAGTTGCAAAATGCTCTTGGTAATGTACATATGCGGCCATATCAGATTTTAATTTATAAAGTGTGCATAGCAAAGTGAATCTTAACATATACAGGTGACGGATTTTTCAAAAATCCCATAGTACAACTGACGGATTTTTAACTTACTTAATTCGTCATAATTTTTTTTTGGTTTTTCTATTAAAAACAGTTAGTATATTTATTCTAGCTACATTGAAATTAATTTTAATCAAAAAAAAATTCTTTAAAAATTGTTAGTTGTACACTTTTTGAATATATCAGTCAGTTGTATTACTATAGAAGAAAAAAAATCTCCATAGTACAACTGACAGTTTTGAATATAAATGTAACATTGTGCAGGTGACTTCTTATATTTGTAGAGGTGACTGAAAATATTGAATATAATCGAGGAAACAACAAAAAACTTACTAAAAACCGTAAAAAATGTGGTAATGAAGCAAAAATTATAAAATCTACAAAATTGCGACTTATGATATCGAAGCGACATCCCCAGCTTGAAAACTTGGAAAATCTCCAAAAATTCTTGAATAAATCATAATTCTTTGATTTCTTTCGAAGATCTTAGAAGTTCTATAAAAGAAATTATCAAAAAATTTTCCGTGCATTTTTTGCAAGGATCTTGAAAATTTCGTAAAAGAAATATCATGTTCATTGTTATTTTGCGAACATTTTAAATATTTTTTGATGTAAATTATTACGGTATCTCATAAATTTATTTGTATTGGCTATATATAGTAATTTGTTGTGAAATCAACAATATTAGTAACACTCATGAATTGACAGTACCAGTTATATTGTACCAGTTTATATATATTTTTAAATTTTATTATTATTGTTTCTAAAATTTATTCAGTTTAAAACAATGCGGTATGAAAAGCTCTTTTTTATTTCGAATTTTTCTCAAATTATAATATATTAATATAATGAAATTTCAAAATAATATAAATTCATGAAAGTTGTACAAATTTTTCTAAGTACTTACTCCTACATCATGCAAAAATTTAGTCAATTAAAAAATGACATTATATATATATATATATATATATAGGCAACGAAAGGCATTGAACTGATCACAATTTGGCAGGTGATGCAAAATTTTGATAATAATCGTCTTGACATTTGCAACTTATATTTATGTTGCCTCTATTACTTTGGCTCTACCATTACATTGAAATTTATACTTTACGCAATGTACGAGGTCTTAAGTAAAATAAAGTAAGGTTTCAAGTAGATATAATTACTCAATTGGTTCTGTTCTATTTTTAGGTAAATCTTTACGACAGTGTACGAGGTGTTTTGTAAGGTTAAAGTAAAATAATGTAACCAACATTTATTTCAATTTTGATAGTCGCTGAAAATGTATCACAAAAGCAAGATATAAATTAAATCAATAATTACAAAGAATTAATTACAACAGGTTTTTCTTTTTTCCTGTAAATCATGCATTTTGGTAGACAATAAGTTCTTGATGTAAATAATTATATTTTTGCTCCAAAATAAAGACATTGTTTACTAAAGGGGAATTGTGATTGATTGTAGCATAATCTACTAAATTGAGTAGTTTATTATTGTAGCAAAGGATAAATACCTGTATTTCAAATAGATTTGCTCTGATGTTTAAACCGGGGAAGATCTTCTTTTTAGTAAACCAATGTTCTTTTTAATATCGAAACCTTCCAAATGATTACATTAATTTTATATAATTAATTTTTTTATTAAATTATACAATAACACTTGCATGCATATCATAACTAATTCAAAGTGCATTCTAATATTTGTAAGTTGCAATTTTTCTTAATAAAGTAGGTTTTATTTAATTATTTATGTCCATTAAACAATTGTTTTAATTTACTTTACTTTACGGTTTACGGTCGTGTTCGAGGTCCTACATTTAAGTACAGCAAAGTAAAATCCAATTATAAAATTCTCTGGTTTTCTTTACTTTACGGCAGTGTATGACTAGGTTTAGAAAGCATGAGCTGGCACTATACGTTCCACCTCATAGTTATGGAAACAATATTACCTAGCGAGTTAGTCTGCTGAGAAATTTTGTTAGGATTAGTTCATTACAACGCAACTCAAAATTTTCTGCAATTAATCGTTATGCATTACATTTGTTCAACGTAGAAATGGTCAATGCAATTGCAATAGGGTATACCCGCAATAAAAAAACCTGAATTTGCCCTTTTAATTCCATTATTTTTTTATATTAAACTAATAACATCTTCATTCCAATTAAGTAATTGAATTATATTGTTGATCGAAAGATTTGTATCAGACAACTTACTGCAGCAATGACTAACCTCCCTAATTCTCACCCATCCCCAGTTTTTAAGAATGAATACTGGCATATTCTATCATAATTGCTCATGATTTAATGTTATGCGCTATTGAACGTAGATCTTGTCACTAATGCAACATTTGGTCCAGGTGCTGTAGTCTTGTAAAATAAATTATTTAAAAGTTTGGTAAAGTTCGTTTTATTTTTATCTAATTATAAACTTCATTTTTTCCTTTTTGTTATACAATTTTTGCACGTGTAGTAAGTAAAATATGCAAGCAACAATGTCAAATTAGGATTATATATTTGCATTTTCCTCTAAGCCTAGAAATACATGCATTTAGTAAAATGAAAAATGAACTGCTTTTAGATAATGAATCTGCTTTCATCAGAAGTGGAACTTCTAATTTGCAAATTGCAAAACTCTGAAAGTCCTTTTGATTTTACACAAATTCTTATTGAAGTTTCTCAATGTGATTATTCTTTGCCCTTTAACTGCTTATCACTCCCTAAAATTTTGAATATTGTTATTGAGAAATGTTTATTGGGTCAGCATGTCTTTAATCAATATCAAGGAACCAATCAATCCATCACTAAGCTCATCTTTGGCTTTTCTCTTGATCATGTTTTAATTTACTTGATAAACAGTCTAGTATCTGCCCCACCATCATTTAGACGTCAGCAATTGAAAGCCTTCATCAAGGAGATTTTATTTACTGATAAAATAATTCAGATGGTAACTGCTATAAGTAATAAATATAATTTAAGTTTGAACTCTAAGCAGGAAGAAATATTTCTCAACAAATTTTGTGAAAATTTTTTATCTGTGACATTGTCTCTGCCAGATAGGATTGCTAATTGTTTAAAAACTGAAAATGAGCGTTGTTTCGGGACAGAAGTTTACTTTTCGAGGTGGTCATGGTGCGCTGTTAAAATTCTGCAACTTAAGCATCAACACGTTAAAACAAGTGAAAGCGTTCCACTAAAGTTTCTTGCTTATTTCATTAGTAAAAGTTGTTTTCTAGGGCACTCTAAATTCATAATGTCTTCAATTTTATCCCACTCTAGATCATTACCTCAAGGAGATTATTTTTGGAAAACTCTTTATTGGAACTTGATTTTTCTCATGGAAGATTTTTACTATGAGAAGCTCTTTCGTCATTTATTCATATCATTTTCGAATTCTTGGCATGCATCTACAATGCTTGGTGATATTGTTCTCAAGAAAAACGCATGCAAGCAATTAATCTGTAATCGATTTCTTTTTGTGGAATATCAATTTAATGACAATTTTATTTTTAATTTATTTGGCTATCTTGCTGGACCTGAATCTAGCAGACGTCATTTACTCAAAGAAGCTTTAGAAAGTTTGTTGCAAAATTGGTCAGATCAGACATTAATTATTTTTCAGCCGTTTGAGCAACATCTTTACATTTCTAAATGTTTGATATATGTTGTCCATCTTACTTCTGTCGAAGAACTTAAATCTTGTGCTTCATCCATTCAGCAACATTTCTTCAGTGGCATTTCAAATCATTTAAATTGTAATTCTTCTAGGCTGAAATTAGTCGGTATGATTACTGGAGAAATACTCGTTAATAAACTTAATCTTAATGTGGGAGAAGCTTTGAAATTTGATTACAGTAAGTCAGAAACCATTTATATTGAATTAACAAAGTTTTCACAAACTGAAATCGAATCCCAGCACTCTGAAGATTCCTACGACGATCTTGACAACATGTTTGCCGATATAGTCATTTCTAACAATTCCCACGACATTACTGTTAGTATAGATTTATTTTTACTAACTAATGAAATTGTTGGATTCTTCATGTTAATATTCATTGATTCTTAGATTGAATCCGATATTTCCAGCCTGGATAGTGATGATGATCTACCACTCTATGATATGTCAAGTGATACAACAATTGAAAAATGGCCATCACCGAAATATGTTGTCGATGTTATTGATGGGATCCTTGATTCCAAGAACCATCAGCGATTTGAAGTGGCCTTAAGAGCATGTGCCGATGTTGTTCGCAATAATGCAAATATACAAAAGGAAACTGCCATTCAGTTATCTCGCCTCTTGATATGCACTGAACAGGTAATTTGAACTTGTTTTTTAGGTGAAATGCTTATTCAAAAATTTTTAGCAAGCTTATATGGAAGACTTCGATCAGTGTAAAACTGACGCATTAATTGCAGTTTGTGTAAAAAATCCTGTTCTTGTTAGCGAATACCTTGCTCAAGAGTTTTACGAAATAAACTATAACATTAGGCAGCGTTTGCAAATGCTCCATGTTCTTTGTGAAGCAGCTCAAGAACTGTCAACGCCTCTTCAAAAAGGTAAATTGTAGTTGGTTTTTGAATTAATTTGTTTTACTCTAAATTTATGCTCAATTATTAAGTTTCTCATTAGATAGTACAGCGTCGTCGTTGATTGTCGAGCCCCCATCTACTATTTTACAAGAAGACGATTGGAAGTCCATTGTTGCTAAAAGAATTAAATCCAATACTCGTATCATACATAAACAACGTACCTTGCCAAATGTGTCCTCTCCTAACCAATTCGCATCTTGTTGTGGAATGTTTTTCTTCCCTTTGCTTCTCAACTACGATAAACAAATAAGGACTTTGCAACTTTTAGGTATTTCCTTTTTCACGACATTATATGTAGTTTACTATATAGTTATAATTTTTCTTCAACTTTCAATGACTTGGTTTAATTCCTCTATCAGTGCTTCATTCTTGGGAATCATTTCATAGTTGCAGATATTTTTTATATAGAAAATTTTGATATGCTCATATATTTTAATAAAAAATGAAAATGGATAGAATTTGTCTTTATATTATGTGGTGTTTCTATTGAATATGGCAAATTTATAATGTAATGGATTACTAACATCTTTTATTTTTTTAAATTTCTAACGTTGCCAATTTTCAATTGAGGGAATACTATTTAGCGTAATGTCTATGGCCTTCGGATTGTAAAAGAATTTTATATTTCGTGATAATATATTCTCTATAGAACTAGTGTATTACCATACTATTTAATTAATTGCACTTTTAGGAAATGCAATTTTAATATAGTTCGCAAACAAATCAAATATTCGCTTGCTTGTCAACTTACAAATACAAAATGATATGAAAATCTATTTTCACATTTACTGTACCGGCAATTCCAACCGTTTGCTATCAGTAAGGAGACTTTCAGGCATTGCTCACAATAGATATAGGAAACTTTGCAGAATCTAATTTGCAATAGTATTCCATTCCATCTATTTTTTATTAGAAATAATGTTATTATTTAATAGATATGTATTCATGATAGTGTTAAAATGTAGAAGAATCTTGGCATCCTCAAAATATATATATAATTGTTCACTTCTAATGATTTGAACATCCTTCTGTAGTTCTTTCGGTTTTATTGACTTCGTTTTTCTTTCATTCTACGGGCCTATTATGAAATGTAAATGAGTATGTTACTACAAGCAATACAGCAATAGTTAGGCTAAGTGACATAAACACTATTATGTAGAAGTCAAATATATTTTTGAGAGGCCTGCTTTTCTTTTGTAAATCGACTAGTCTTCCCTAAATTTGAGTTGTCCAATGTCACAGACAGACTTTACATTAAAAATTAAATGGTTCTTAGCAGAAGATTGAAGTGAAATGTGGTCTAATCATAAATGTTGTTTTAACATACACCTACGCTGTAATTGCGGTTTTATTACTTTACCGAATATTAATTGTCAATTTTCTGATTTTCAGTACCAACTAATTTGCTATTGCAATTGAAAATCATTTTTTCGAAGTAAAATTGCGCTATTATGTAAAATGTATTGAAGCGCGTCATTGATATTTGTATGCTAGGTATTGATTCAAATAACTGAAAAAGTAAGGAATTTATTTTAGCAGTAAAGTGTGTATACAAACAAACCGCGATTAATTTGCATTCATTATTGCATCCGCTGTGCTAAACTTTTGGGCAGCAGTATAACTTTCTATTTCTCAATCATCTTTTTGAATTTATTTTTTAGTGAGTTGTATTTCTTCTTATTAATCGTCAAAATATCACTTCTCGAATTAATTATTGACTATTATTTTGATATTGTTAAATTTTTTTTGATTTTTCAACTCCGTCGGTCCACCCTATTTATTAAATAACTCAGTTTTAAAAGAAAATTATACCATATCATTATTTTTTTTCATTTCCTATGCTACGCATAAATATTTTTATATATTTGTTTTAAACATAGATATTTTATGCGAAAATTTACCTTTATTAATCTTTGTAATTTATTTGAAGATTCTTAATTTTAGGAAGGGATACTATGGTTCTTGGAAGATTGATTTACACGCTTTCTGTAGTCGTTCATTCTGCAAGAGGAGCACCTATAATTTGCAAACTCAGTTCAGCTCTGTTGGAATTCATCGGTCAGTTTCGCTTCCATGAGGATCCCATCATTCGATGTGTTGTTTTATTTGCATATCGCATCACGCTCACATCTTGCCCCAGTTTTTTCTGGATTGAAGATCACATAATGTTCCTAAGCGAATTGAAGGAATATTTATTTGCTATTTTCACAAACGACCCCCATGAAGAATGCCGAACTATAAGTCGAGATTGTCTTGCTCTAATAAAATCCTTAAATGATTGAAATACATTTCTATTTTATTCAGTTTCTGATTTTAGATTGAATCTGAATTCCGCGAATTTCGTTCTCCCACCAAATGTGGACTGTTGCATTAGAAATCCTGAAAGTTTTGTTTAACCAATATTTTATCTATATAATCACATCATCAAAGACGAGTGGTAATGTGTAACAAAATTTATTTTTGTTTGTTATAAAAAATCGTTAGATTTTTACATATTTTCCAGGTATCGTTCACAAATGTTTAATTTCAGATTTTCGTGTATGGCGAAAAAGTTCGCTATTGAAGGCAGTGTTCATGAATTAATGAAGGCATTTGACGTAGAAAATTCCTTCGATGCATCGATGTACACTGAACAGTTAATGAAACACATATCGCCTTTTGTCTCTAATCAGGTATCATTTATTGGGTTCTTTTACAATCCACTTGCATTTTGAAACCTGTTTAGAGTTTTTTATTAAATCTTCACACTCACTTTCTGTTTCATTTCTTTCTATTGATAACTTTGTTATTCCTTTCAAATCAGAGGTCAAAGATCTTGGAAGCATTATTTCTTCCTCGCGGAACTGGTCTCCAAATATTATGCAAAAGTCTTTTTTCTCCGTGCCAACATAGCAACTTCTACATCTCCTCCTACTGCATTTCGTTTTTCTGTTACGCACCTCATTGCTGGTATTTTAATACCACATTGGAAGTTAAGTTTGATCGTCTTATGCATTTAACTCTTCGTTGAATTTATCACTCATAGTAATCTTACCTCTTACTCCTCATCAAAAGTAATTTTTTACCTATCTCTATTTATTTAAAATATCTCGATTTAGTGTTAAACTCCTTCTTGTCTTTTATGACATTGATCTTTTTGACTTTTTGTCTCTTTCTCCTGAAATTTTTAACTCTTTTATCAAACAAAGTGACATTTCTAATACCAAGAATTCACAAATCTCTTTCATCTAACAACTTCTTTTATTGTGTTGTTCCTCTCCTAAATTTCATCATTAAAAATCTTATCCTAAGCTTTTTAAATTTTAATTATTTAAGATCTGCTGTAAGTCAATTTCCAAATATGATATATTCTCTAAATGTTCTCTTTCCATTCTCTATTTGCTCTACCTGCTTTTTTTCAAATTTGTAAATATATATTTTTTCTTGTAAATACCTTAATAAGGTTAAATTCAAATATTATTATTATTATTATTATTATTATTATTATTGTTGTTGTTGTTGGTGTTGTTGTTATTGTTATTGCTAATATCAATTTCATTTCTTTAGAATTTATTGTATGACCTAAGTCTCAATTGCTTAACATTGCTCATATTTTAAAATTATATTTTCCTTCAAGAATTCATTTGCTTCAATGTATTCAGACCAGTGCAAATATATACGAATTTTTTATTTGCGCTTCTGTAGAAAAGCTTAAAAAATCGCTGGCAAAGCAATCCGACCATTTTAGCAATAGGGTGTTAACAACTTTACTCATACCACCTAAATTCCATAACTATGATAAAATTTCGCACTCGGAACTAAGAATTTGATTTTGTTATATTTCAAGATTATAATAATAATAGGTTTTAACATTGCTTGCCATGGATATTTTGTTGCGCTTTCACGTAAATTACTAGATAGTATCATGGTTTTATATCAAAATATTTTAAAATATATATTTGCAATAAAACTTTTGCTCTTTACTAGTATCTTGTCCAACATGCTTTTACAATGCTTCATCTAAAAAGAATGTCTTTCTAATGATAAATTCTCTAAATTACTTACTTAGACTACAGTCCATCATGCAAAGTTAAAGATTGCATCATATTCTCCAAATAGCAATGAATTTCTCATCAGATATGATCAATTAAAGAGCAAAGCTGTGAAAAATTTAGACGCTTATGTACATTTTCTCTCGTTAACAATATCAAAGGAAGATATTATTCCAATGTTAGCTTCCCAAAAACTTCTTGCAGATGTTAACAGTGGTGAGTGATATCAATTTTTAGAGCAGCGTTATATAACAATATATTGATTATGTCATGCTTTAGGAGCATCGCGTCTTGGTCTTGATCTAAAAATGAAGGATAATCTTCCCCTGGAATCAATACGCAAAAACTTAAGGAATATTATTGCGAAGCGCAATCCCAATAGTGAAATTGCCAATTTGCCTAATTGGCTGTTTGATAGGCCTAATCTTCGTTTGGATTATCCAACTGTTCCAAGTAATTTTTTGTTTAATTTACTAATAATTTAACTTAGCTTTTTTTATTAATCATTTGTAAGTAATGGAATTTTTTAAAATTATATATATATATATATATATATATAGTAGAATAATCACAAGCATTTAAACTTATTTTATTAATTGTTGGTAATTTTAAGATGGTTGCTCCCTGCTTTCTAATTATTTGAATTTGCTATAGATGCTCGATCGTCTGCTTAGTACTATTTGATGGTTGTACATATTTACCTATATGTGTGATTTCTGCTATTGTTACAACTTTTTCTTTAACCTTAAACAGCCTGGGGATTTTTGAAAACTTGTTAATCTTTTTAACATCAGTCACAGCAATATGCTTTAATAGAAATTTTCAACATTAGACCGATCCATGTTTCAGGATTTTCAAATGTGTTAATAGGCTTGGAGAAAATTCTTTGTAAATGTGGAAAAACGGTTTGTCCTTTAATACAGACGCCAGGCTATTTGTTTAAGGTTTTGTTTTCTCTCCCAACGATCAGTCGTATTTTTTTAGTTATGGCTTTCCTCATCCTATCGATTCACTAAGCCATTTAGATATAATAATCTGCTTTAAATTGGCCATCACATTTTTTTATTTATATTAATATTTCATTTATTTTTTATTTTTTCATTATTTGTTATTATTTATGCGGTGCTATTTATAAATAATGGGCATAGTATCTGATGACAGCTCTCAGTCATCTACCCCATCTTGTAACAATCGCAGCCTTTAAAAGGGTCACCAGTTTATCTGCATGCTTGTATTTGCTCCTTATCTTCTCAATACAATTATGGAGTAAATGCGCCACGCATATCACACAAAAAAGTCTCGAGTAAAATTTTTTAAGACATTTACCAGCAGTTACCATGTATGCATCAGCACCATCAATGTGCTGGGAAACAATTCATAGTTTGCTGGGGGCTTTACACACAACGCAAATACAGACGCTAGAGCTGTAAAATCACATCCAAGAATGTTAAAATAATTTCTTCATTTTCTGCAATTTCTTCCACTTTGCGGCGGGCAGTGGGCAATGGCGATTTCGCATTTAGGAATAACTTCTGCATGTCAGTGTTTCTCATTTTTCCAATGGCTGCCGGGGAAACAATGTGGTTTGGTGTCTTAATGAACCTTGCTGTGAACTCCTTTTAATGTCGCTTGTAGGTTGCCGAGTTCCTATGGCTTTGAATAAAAATTTTATTTCGTGACGGACTGATTAATTGACTTTTCATTCGCCCTAGTTATGCGTCATTTGATCTTTTGTATGAAACACTTGAAACTACCATTCTTTATATTTCTACTGGGAAACCCCCCTCCCCTAAGCATGTCTTTTCAAGAGTGCCATAGTGAATTTATTGAAAAATTTGAAAATATCATTTTACAGAATTAAAAAATATTTCATGTGTTTTTCAAATCATTTGAAAATATAAACTTCATATTATGTTTTTCAGCTATACGACAATGAATTTCGAGCATAACATTAAATGCCCTTTCACTGCAAATGTTCTTCCTTTGAATGTTAAAAATGAGGATTATTCATTGGGATCAATGTCACTCAAAGTAAGGTTTAGTTTTGCTGTAGTTAGTTTTCAGATCTATTTAAGATATATACCCGATCTGAAACCAAATATCAAACCAATTTTAAATAAGTTTACGGTACGAACTGTGTGTAATCGGGTTGCTGAGAGTATTGATTTACACTTTGCCTGATATTCTTCATCAAAAACAACGCTTTTCTGGGGATGAAGATGTCGAGCCGTATGAAATAAATACGGTTTGATTAGGCACATTTAATCTACATCTTTGCTCGTCTTTTGATACATTTATCAAAATTTTTACATCATTTTTCAAAATATTTTCCCGTGATTCTTGAACATGATTTATCACACAAATACCAGCTTTTTATGAAGGCAAGTCAATATTATAGAACGACAATATTGATTAGTAATATTTAATTACATATTTTGATAAAGTACTTAAGCTATGGCTGCAAGTGGCTCATATTTCTTCAAGAATTGGACCAACTCAAACCAATTAAAAATTTCCAAATCTGTTTCAATCTATCCTAACCTAATCTAATGTTTCCTCAGGAAGCCAGACTTAACTCGAGGTTAGAAAACTCAGTCAATTTTTTGATACTGCAGTCTCCATTGATGTGTGGAAATAACAATAAAAGAGGTTTTCAAGTAGACTACATTGAAGCATTTCATTTCTTGAGTAAATAATGGTTACATTTTAAAGTGAACAATGGGCCCATATTATAAAATTACTTAATATTTATAACGATCCTAATCAATTTAATGGAAAATGTGCCTAACCCAATCACACCTATTAGCATTCCTTAAGAATGTGACCTTACCCAAAAAACTCACTGCCAACAAAGCCTAGCTTCTCTAGTCAACGCGTCGATAGACGCTACCACTTGCAGCCTTGGCTTAACCAATACCGCGATTTTAGGCAAAAGTTCAAGTTTATATAACCATGGCCGAGATTAAATACCAAATAATGGAAATAGTCATAACCCTACTGACACCTTCATAATGTAGAAATAATTATATTTTTTACGGAAATTGTTAGGATATTAGTTAAAATGTAAACTCAATATTTATTACAAATTTTTATTTCAGTGTGCATGTAGTTGTAAGTTTTTCATCAGGCGATTATTTTAGTAACTGATTTTCAAAACCAATCAATTAGTCAATTACCAATGGCAGTTCAAGATCAAGCCCTCGTAGAAGATCTTCTTTTTGTAATGAGTGGTGTCGGGGGAAAGTACATCAAATATGGTGATCTCTCCTCTTGGAATAACCGGAGGTCTTTTTCACTAGATCCAAGTTTTGATCCTTCTTTGAAAGAACTTGTAGAACGAATTCTTCCTTTGTGCTCGGATTTCTCTATCGTTTCAAGATTCGTTGATGAGAAATGCGCTTATGAATATGGGGAAGTAAGTATATCCACTCATTCAATTGCTGCACAGTATTAATTTGCAAATTCAGTTGAATTTAATGCGCGTGTTTTAGGTCAGCCATGCATTAGCTGCTGCAATGCAGGACCTTTTGAAAGAATACTTCATACTAATTGCCCAACTAGAATCACAATTTCGTAGAGGGAATTTATCTTTACAGAAGTTATTTTTCTATATCCAGCCTACCGCTTCCACACTCAATGCTCTTGCATCTGCGGCTTATAACTCCGATGTTCTCACCAGTGGGGCCATTCTTACCATGTTACATTACAGGGCGCAAGGTACTAATAACTCATCATTGTGGCTTCATCTTGCTCAATGCGCTTCCAAACCATTTTTTGATATTCTACAATCTTGGATCTATACTGGCCAAATAGACGACCCGTATTGCGAATTTTTTGTGTATCAATCTCCTGGAGTAGTTTCTGATGATCTGTATTGGGAGAAAAAGTATTTAATTTAATATCACAATTAATAAGTTATCCGCTACAATTAAACGGTTGAACTTAACCCTATCCTGGTCCGGAAGGGGTGTTTTTGATGACATAACTATTTGAAACTTTTAGGGACTAGAGAAATTAGCATGAACTTTTTAGTATCTTCTTAACGTTCATTAGTGAAAATTTAAAAAACTAATCCATTCAGAATATTGAAGTCCTCCTTCTAAAATCATATGAGGTTACTTTTGTTTTCCCTTCTTGATATGAGCCAGAATTTCAACGTTCGTTGTGATATTTTGACTTGCAATTGAATTAGAATTAACTTTAGTGAAATTATTTCTATTAATTTTTGTTATCAATATCTTTAATTCAATTAAAACGCTAACTAATATTTCATTCATTGCACGAATTTTTTAGAAGGTTTTGTTGCAGAATTACTGTATAAAAAATATTGAAATTTGTAACCATTTTTCGTGATATTTATTATCGTAAAATATCACAATTTTATTGAAATTGTGGTCTTTTTACTGCAATCTAACCATAGTTTTTAAAGAGTATATTACAAAACTAATAAAAAATTGAGAAACAACTTTTCAAAAGAAAAGTGGTCATAGATAACAATCTTGAGCAAATGTAAAATTGGAAATTGGGTTAAATGGCTTAAAATGGTTATTGGACTAATTCTTTCTCAACAATATTTTTTGTAGATCTTCAATGAGATTAGATTCTAAAACTGTTTTTCGTGTTTCGGCCTCCGACATTATAGAATTAAATATTCCAGGAAATATTTTAGTAATAATTATAAATTTCTATCATTGCGAATTTTTTAGATAGTATTTCATTAATATTTCAAGGAGACCTAATAGAATATTTGCTTTGCTTTAAATGCATATTCTTTCTACTTTTTAACACCAACACAGTAAACTTGTTTTTAAAGAAATGAAGTTTATAATTATTTGATTGTAGATATGTGTTGGTTCCACAGAATATTCCATCTTTTATGGAGCCTCTTGCCAATATGATTCTCTGTACTGGCAAGTATCTTAATGTGATTCGGCGCAATGAAGATCCAGATAAGATGCCTGATATTGTAGACTTGACATATTCATTAGAAGAGCGGAAAATGTTTGATATCATCAAAAGTGCTCATCAAGAAGCCAGTAGAAAGCTTTTGGATCTTCTTTTAAGGGTAATCTTTGGTTTTCATTTAATATAAACTATAGGTACATTTGCATTTTTATGTAATACTGGTGTCTCAATTGCTCATTGCTATATATATATTTGGATAAGTTCACTTTTGGAACTCATCGGTTTCGAACTTACCAATATCGTTCAACCAGATATCTTAAATTTATTGGCCGCTATTTACCGCTTTATATAAACAAATTTACTTGTGATCTCAATTCAAGCGATCTGTCTTTACTTTCTCAATTCATTCTTATTAGCTGAACAATTCTGTCGATATTACCCACTAAATAATATTCAGTGAGCCATGATGCAAAAAGCTGATAACGTATGGCATATGGTCGTGTTTTATTCAATACGCAATATGCTTACGGCTCTGTAAGAACTAAGTTATTTAGCTTACTTCACTTTAATAAAGTTCAGATTGTGTTGAGACACTTCATAGTTGCAAAAGGTCTTGTTATTAAATTGATCATCTTAATTAGTGAATCCTAATTTTTCGCGGTGTTACGTTCCAAAAAGAATCTGATAGGCAAAATTTTTACAATTTCATATACATTTCCGCACATAACCAGAGTAACACAAACTTTTTAGGCTTTAAGTCATTTAGCTTTGACTTCTTCCTGCAGGATGAAAGTGCGGGAGAGTAGTCGTTTCAAAAATAAGCCAGTCTCATCCCTTTTTAATCCTTTTAATACTCAGGCTTATACCTCAACCCCTTCCCGCAATGATCGCTTTAAATTTATTTTTTACTAATGCTTCTGCTCCAGTGGTATTTGCAGAGGCGATCTCTCCTTGCAGAGAAACATTTGTAATTCCAAAGCGTTTCTTCAGTCTTTCAAACTAGTCCTTGTTAGCATTAAATGTGCTTGGTGGTTTTGCGTCAACAGTCGTTGATAATTAAAACTTATTGCTGCTGTCGTCCTAATATTATTTTCCTCCTTTATGGCACGATTGGAAGTTTCAATAATTCCGTAATGGCGCGATACAACCGCCTAGCTTCGGTCTTCCTTTAGCATGTCAATGTCAAATTTTTCTGCAATTGTTAGCATCTTGCTCTTCCATTTAGGTGTGACGCAAATGCCTTTTCGGTGTAAAACATTTGTCGCTATTATGCAAATCCGCGAAGTAATTCTACCAAATGCAAAAAAAATGGTTTCATTTGTAAATATTCAAAATGAATTTTAATATTGTTTGTCTTTATATTTTAACTTTTAATATTTTAGGACAACAAACTAATGTCTCGCTTACGTTCTATGAAGCAATACTTTCTAATGGGGCAAGGAGATCTGTTCCTCCAATTTATGGATACAGCTGAGGAAGAACTAAAGAAAAAGGCCATAGATTGTGATGTCACTAAACTTGAATCTCTGTTGGAATTAGCTTCTAATACCTGCTCTTCTAGCGCTGATCCGTTCAAGGTTATTTTCTTAAATGTATTATTTCCTACAGCATAATTTGCCTGATAAGTTTTCATAATTAAAATCTTATAGTATTTGAAAAACTATTGAAATTGATTTCGATGTTTCGAAATTTCCATCTTGTGCAATGCAATGTATTGTCTTTGAAGAATGGACAATTGGCAGTGAATGACTTATATTGTAATTTAGTTTCTAAAATTTATATGATTTTAAAATGAAAACAAAAATGTGTCTTTAACGTTATAATTCGCAAGTTTAAATTTATTACTAATTTCCACGGTGAACTTTTGCCATAAATAACATAACATCATATTTTTAGCTTTTAACCGCTCAACGCTATCCGGCTATTCAAAGGATGATAATGTATTTAAATACTTTTTGGTATATTTTAACAGATTTCAAAAACTCAAATTCTTTTAATCGTATTTTTGTTTCAATTTTAAATGCCATTTTTCATTTATTACTGTTTTTAGGTAAAAAATCTACCCTACAATTTACTTAGTACTCACGGTCTTCTCACTTAGTGTTTACAAATGGGAGTGCGATCAATTAGGTCATATTTCATATGCTTTCTGAGCAGTTTTGATTTTGTATTCTGCCTACTAAATTTTTTTCCATTGTTGCTAGTTGAGGACTATAATAGTGTTATGCGGGCTTCCCATAAAAAAGCCAACCATAACACATTGCTTTCCTACTCCTATTTTTATTAGAAAAGCTGTGATTGATTTACTTTATCCAGTTAAATTTTAGTTTCTACCAGAGAGCAATTTAAATACTATTGAAATATTCTTTTTCCACAACTTCACTGAAAAGCTTCATCTTATTAGATGTATTCAAAAAACTTTTTGTCTATCTTTAGCTCACACGTTTTTACAAGTTCCTAATGCCGTGGTGTGGCGCATTGCAGATCTCTAACCCTTACACGGATACATATGCAACAGTTAAATAAATATTAAAAATTATTTAAATGTTAGCCGCAGTTCTATTTTTTGGTTAAGTCCCAATAACATATTCGTGAGAACGTATTGTTCATTAGTTCGATCTGTCAGTTGTGCCAGACTACAGTACATAATGAATAAAGAGAAAAATTTATCTAAATTTATTTTATAGCTGCAAATTTTTTATTAAAAACATCAATCCGAAGGAGTTATTCATTTTGCATCATGATAATAATTCGTGCGAGAAAATCTAGCGAATTATTTTTTTCATGCTGGTTTGTCCACCTGATGAAAGGTATACCATATACAAATTTACTTTGCTCGCATCAATCAATAATTTTTACTTATTTCATTATAATTTTATTTTAGTATTTCTGCTAGTTATTTCATTCAATAAATTTATGCGGACGTCTTTCATTTGTAATCGGATTATATTTAAAATGTAAATTCAGAATAAGCTGGTCTATGTTTTCTTTTTAGGATGATTTGAGAATTGTCCTTCTTCCAGAAGACCTACTTCAGCAAATGCAGAAAATCAGTACAGTAGTTAACCGAGAAAAGTCGCGATCTTTAGAGGTGCTTCAACAATCAGAAATCACATGTCTTGAGTCTTTGGCAATGGATTGCGTAATTAAGTATATTATTCTATTACTACCGGGAAATTTACTATAAGAGAGCAGTCATCGTCCTCAGCCGTATTTTAGCGATTTTTTGTTATTTTCAAAATATGATAAGTTATATTAATGATGATATGATAAAGGTTTGTCATTGGCTGATTGGCAATCAACCTGACTGAAGTTAATGGGTGTCACTACTAAAATAAGTGTAAGGAAATTGCATTTATTTATTCGATAGCAAAATAAAAAAATCCACATCAAAATCAAAAACCTTGTTCTAAGACAATCAAAACTTAATAATAATTTGAAGTTCGTTAAGCGAACTGTCAAACATACAGGCGTGTATTTAAAGAAGAAGGTTCGGGGTCCCTATCCCCTCCCTACAGACAGTCGAGGAAAAATCACAAAGGTGGACACATCCCTGGGCCTAATAATCAATAGAGTATAGAGTTAATTTTTACCTCTGGAATAGAACCTACCGTCAAATGTGAGAAAATGACATCAAAACAAAATTTCTAATATTTTGTTCCCCACAATGTTATAGTTATATTTCTTATTGAAATGGAAAAATTTCTAACCATTTCCCATTATAGAAAGGAAAAGCATTTTATAAAACAGCCGGGCTGCTTATCCAGTCTGATCCAGTTTGAATAAAACCATGTTCCTTGAATTTTCCTGTTCTTGCCTACACTTTATTTGCTAAGTTTTAACTATATTCGATTTAATATTTAATCAACATGATTTACTACCCTTTTATTTTTTGTAGGCTTTGTATAATAATTTATTTATGGTTTATAGGTGGCCAATGAATTTGGTTTTGAGTCGTGGTATAATAACCCGCTACCAGATGTTGTTCCGCCATGTGTTTTACATCAAACATGTTGAAAGACAATTGTGTGATGTGTGGATCAACCTAAAAGACTACAAACGATATCAGCATGCTTCATTACAATGGTACTCTAAGGTAATTTTTTATATAGGTTTCTATTGCATAAACTAAACAAACTATTTTCCATTATTCATGCAATTGATTTCTATGATACTGAATGTGATCTAAAACAGACTTAGGGAAGGATAGTATGTATGGCGTATTGGTTAATTGGAAAATTTAGATTTTATTTTTGTACTTCATTTATCTCCTGAAATATGCATTAACGCCTTCAGCACGACTTTATCAACAATTGTTGCAAGCTGCATTACGAGATTTTAGTGGTAGCAATAATGACACCGAAAGTTTAAATATTATGACAGATAATTTACCAGTATTATTAACAAAAGGTTAAGTAGTAGTAGCAGTAGTAGTAGTAGTAGTAGTAGGAGTAGTAGTAGTAGTAGTAGTAGTAGTAGTAGT
>CABFPE010000369.1:95724-109746 GCA_900660155.1 Hofstenia miamia
TTGATCTAATAAGTAACAAATAAAAATCCTAGATTCTCCTCTATCTATTGCTTTTATTTCATTGAAATTGGAAGCATCCTGTATATATATAGGGACGTCATCACATCATTAACAATGACGAAATAGTAAACACTCCATTCACAGTTCATTACAAGATTCCCAGCTACCCTCTAGAAATGTTAAGAAGCATGGATCACAGGGGTGATCCATCGTTATCGTGTACTGTGTATCATATGGATCAGACGGATGATCCATCGTTCTGAAGGGGTTAATTTTATCAAAATAATTTAAAAAAATTCTTTTACACACTTTTTGCGAAAGCATTACGATGTTAATACAACTGAAATTTATGTTGGTTTTCTTCTACATTGCCTTTCATTTACTAACCCATTTGCTCAATGATATGGTAATGTTTTTCTATTATACTAAGGTTAAATATTTCTATTAATTATTTGAATCCGTTTTTGAAGTCATATATTTTGAGGAATTACCTATATTTTACGATGTACATAAAGTGATTTTTTGAAATTTTTCAGGAAATTTACTTCCACATTGATGTTAACACATGTTTCTCTCTCACTCACTCAATATTCGGGTGGTTTGTCCCCCTAATGACACGGTTATAAATTGTGTAAATCCAGCACTATTTTTAATATTTCACACAATTTTCACAACTTTTGTGAATAATTACATGTGCGAGCGATTTCTTTCCATCATTAATTTCGAAATATTTCTAAAACAATTTAAGAATTTTTGGATTGCGCGCATTTCATATGCATATATGCAGTCAAATATGTCCTTCCTAAATTTTTATTTTTAGGTATTTGCGCTTCGTGAGAAAATGATGGTCTTCATCCAAAATCTCGAACTATATTTCATGTTTGAAGTCATTGAATCACATTGGCATGTGCTCGAAGAACAACTGTCTCATGTTGACGATGTGGAGGTGTTACTTCAAGCACATGCTGATTTTCTGGATCGTTGTCTAAAAGTATGTTTAAATTTTATTATTTTTGTAATTGTCTAAAATTTGCACATGTTGAATGTGAAATTCTGCTCTCCAATCTGTGTTTTCATTGCTTGAGGAGTATTATTTTTAATATTAAGAGGAAAACGATTGTTTGATTAAATTGATTGAATTTTAAAATTGCACTTCAACTAACTTCGCATAGTACTTGACGCATTATTTTAGGAAATTGTATCTGCTTTCATAACCAAATCAGTGTTTGAGTTGGTATAAATGTATAATTTCCTTTCAAAAATGTGTTTCACTGTTTTCTAGCATTTGTTTTTATCATTGATATCTAAGTTGCTTAAACAATCAATGTGTGAGGCGCTCGAGGGACAATTTTCTTAATTAAAATTTTCTTAATTTTTCGTTCTATTAACTCTTTCAATTCATGTTGATGTCAAACGTCAACATTTACTTTGTTAGAGATATACTCTGTGACATGCATTTTTAATCAACTTTTCTTGACCCTACCCAACCCAGCTCACACAATTTCAGGCGCGACCCGGACCAATCTGTGTCTCATTTTATCCGACACGGGTTGTAATAATAAAATGTCTTTTTCTTTATTATTTTGTATCATATTTAATATATATATATATATATATATATATATATGTAACCAATCCAATTGAAATAAGATTAATGTAGGATTCGCTCATTTAAACTAAAATATGTGTTCAATTTTAATGAATGTACATCTTGAATCTTGAGTTTTGGCCCACCGAGGTTTTGTTGGCAAAAATCCCACCGACCGGCTATTTGTTGGCCGGATCCCACCCGACTCGGTTAATTTTTTACCCAACATACCCGTCCACCCGTTTCTAGGCCTGTTCTTAATTACACAATTTCTTTTAATAATCAAAATGTTTAATGGGTTTATTTTCACTATGAGGTTCACGTTTCAACTTCTTTTAATACAAAAATTTTTGTGAAGCAGAAGTCATTTTTTACATTGATTACTTTTCTATTAATCTAGCATTTGTAGAAAACAACACTAGTGTCAAAATCCAACCTCAAAATGAATAGTAATCACAAACGCATTTTCATCAAAACATATTTTATTTGAAAAAAAGACATTTACATTTCTTATGTTCCAATTGCTTCTCTTACAAACGCATTTTCATCAAAACATATTTTATTTGAAAAAAAGACATTTACATTTCTTATGTTCCAATTGCTTCTCTTTTTAATAAAATGCTCATTGCATTAAATTTATTTTAATTTGTGATGCATGCCTATTTTCACTTAGGTAAAGCCAAAATTATCAAGGAATTATAAAAGATTTAAAAAATATACAAGTATAATTTATTACAGGTTTGCTTGCTATGCTATGTTTCTATAAATATGATGATCAATTTTAGGTGATGTATGAAATTAATTTTACTTCAGTATGTAATATATTTAGGCAATTTTAACTCTAAGTCCAACGCAATTTATACCAGGATTTTGTATTGTAACGTTATTTAATTTAATTTCTCCAATTTTAGTGTATTTATCGTTTTATGTTATGATGCACCTATATTATTTCTTTCATCTAGTAAATCACTGTAGACATCACTATGCTTATTTTGAACTTTAAGCCTTATCCATCATGCATCTTATTACCCGTGGTTACATCAATTGATATCTGAAAATATTCTTTTAATTTTCAGTCATACTGATTTTATGGAGTTGCTATATGTGTAAGAAAATTCGTTTTCATAAAATAAGAAATACTTTTATAATTGTGATAGTTAGGACGCCATGGTTCAATTAAAGACTTGAGTTGGATAGCTTCATACAATTCCGAATAATTTCACTTACATGTATTGTTGAAATTAATTTATATTGGTTTATTTCACAACAGTTATCCATAGTTATTAATTTACCAAATTATTACATTAGCAAAATATAAAGGCTCGCATTTCTCAGTATTAAGTGAATGTAATCTCAGCTTATATTAAGTTCTTTAGGAATGCATGCTCACAACTCCAAAATTACTCACTTTGGTCTTCAAAATTTGTGCTACTTGTGTTTTATTCTCTAATAAAGTGCAAAGACTTACTCGTAGTGCGAGACTTCAAATTAATCCGGAATTTGCAGATCCTAAAGTTGCAGTGGGAGTTGCATCAAGCCATGCAGAAGAAATGGCGAGAATGTCTAGTTTTGAAAAATCCGTTGCTACGTTTGATAACAATTTTACAAAGTAGGTTTTGGTTTCACTAAAATTTGAAAGTTTGCACTTAGTTATATATATATATATATATATTAGGATAACGTAAAAGAATTGTTAAAGATGTCCCTCCAAGTTATAAAGGTTTGTCAGAAAAGATTCGATTAAAGGTTCAGGTGATTTGGTTAGGGTTTAGAGGTCCATATCAACCTTGGACATTGGAAAAATTGGGATTTTGGCGATATTTTCAAGAATTATTTCTCATGCCAATTCTAACTTTCACTAACTCAAGCTTGCTTAGAATTAGTTGTTATAGTAAGTTCGTTTACATTTACAGGTATTAGAATTCGTTTCAATATTTTGTTTGGGATCTGAAGTTTGGTAAGCCCTCTGAAATATTGGAAAAAACTGTTTTTGTGATTTTTTCAACTGAAAATATGAAAGCTATTTCGCTATCGATGAGGATTTCAACAAAACAATTGTTTAAAACAGCAGACTTGTATTTTCTGTGAAGGCCTCCCAATTTTCAATGTCGGCATTAGTCTAAAATTTAAAATAACAACGGATGGTTTGTTTTAATCTCAACACAATAATCGCAAATATGCAACACAAAAAGTTATAATTAAAGTAATAAAACATTAATTAACCTATGTCAAATTATTAATTCACGAGATTACGCTTCTAATCCAAGAAATTGTATGTAATATTTAAATAACTAATTACTTAAATGGTAATGATTAATTAAGATATCAAATGTTCGTAAAGCTCACACAAAGTTGAATTGAGTGTTCTTATATTTTCTTTTAAGGGGATGTCTTGCATTTTAGGATATCCTTCCTGTGTTTAAACATTTACAACAACTAGACTGCTATTTCCTCTGCATTTTTGTAAGTTTGATCTTCTTCCAACTTAATGAATCTTTCTTTGAAAAGTTTGTTTTCAAAGAGAAAAGTAGAAAGAACTTCATACTTAGAGGTGTTTTTACTGTTTCAGCTTTAACGTAAATTGTTTGCCTGTCCCTGACGTCTGCCTCAAGCAGTAGCTAAAGCTGGAGTCATCAATTGATGCGTATTTGAGCTATGTGAATCATCATTAGAGCTTCCAATTTTTGCCCTTTATTTTTCCAATTTTTCTCGGTTTTACCCGATTTTTACTCGCATAATATAATTTCTATGTCATTCTGTTTCATTTAATAACTAAGGGGAACATATGAACTCATAAATAAACAAAATTGAGCCATTTAATATATGCAAACAGTTTTAAGAATTCATCATTGCGCAAATGTACTTTAGAATATTTTCTTTAAAATTTCTGTCATTTGCTACAAGTTTTCGCAGTTTACTAAAATTTCTTTTAACTACACCTTTTAAAGCTCAAATTGAGCCTATGAAAATTCAATTTGAGCCTGTGAAAGTCCAATTTGAGCCTATGAAAACTCATAGAAATCTTCAATTAACTTTTAAGATAGTAAATCCGTTGCATAGAGCAAATCTTTTCAAATAATTTAAATACAGCTTGGCGGGAATCGAATTTGAATTTTTCAACCGCAGCTTAAATGTTCATGTATGGTACGCAATTGGTATTAGATTCAATTAATTTAATCTTTTTGCAGTCTCAAAATGAATGATGAAATTGATGAAGAATCTGACAATTCTATTCCACCTCAAAACGTGTCTAAAAACGAGAAAGAAGTGTCTTCTGTCAAAATATAAGAGACATAGTAATGAGACAAGGAACAGAATATTTCGTGCATACGATGAAGGAGAAGATTGGGTGACAGTTACCAATACTCTCAATATCCCAATCAAGACAGCCCTACGCATAATAAAATCAGAAGGTAAGTCTGCTCGTAAACGCGGTGGAAGAAGGAAACTGAAGATTAATGAACAAATGAAAGAAGAAATAGTTGAGAATATTGAAAAAGATCCAACTCTTGGTCTCCAGGATCACTGTGACTATTTAAAGAAGAAATTTGGCGTGACAATTTCGCCTCAACGTATCGGTCAAGTTCTACACGGCATGTGCTTTTCCATAAAAAATATCTGTATACAACCATCAGCAATGAACAATGTGTTTAACAAAGAGAAGCGTCGAGAATTCTGTATCAAATTAATGGAATCGAGGAACAATGAAAGAATGATAGTATTCGTCGTCAACGTGAGGTTGTGAAATGCATAGCAGAAAAGCTTCAAATCTAAATTTCATGTGTTCTATTTCAACCTATCAACGAGCATGTATTAACTTCGAGACTTAAAGGGGATCTGTTACAAAAGAAGTATTTACAGAATTCATCAAACGAACGATTTTGAACTGTTTTGAAGTTTTGGATTAGGTAAATGATACTACCGGCATCACCATTGTTTTCGATAATGCACCATGCCATAATGGAGTTGAAGATTCTCTACAAAACGAAGAATATTTACAAAGTGGAAGAGTCCAGCCTCTTCGCTTGGGTCCTTATTCACCTCAATTAAATCCGAGCTGTTTCTCCTCATTTAAAGCAAAAGTTAAAAAGATACTTGGAAGACAGCGCCACGAGTTTGAAAACCGAGGACAAGATCTATCTCAACTTCAAAAACGTTTTCGTCTGCTGGAAGAAGCAGCTATTGCAGCTAAATCTGTGTTTACCCTTCGATTAACTTACAATTAAGAAAGACACTGTGAGGCAAATATACAAAAAGCATTGAACTTAGAAGACATGCCGATGTCATAGAATTGTGTATTCTTCTTTCATTGTGATGTTAGTTTTTATAACAAATTGTTTGAAATTTTTCACATGCCGTGCTTGTCTATAATATACAATTGTATTCACTTAATATGGCATTTCCGATGTAAACATCAGAATACGCATTACTATTCTATTGATTTAAATTCAATTTTCATAGGCTCAAATTGAATTTTCTTAGACTCAAATTAAATTTTCATAGGCTCAATTTGAGCTTTAAAAGGTGTAGAGAAATGCGTCAATTATAAATTTTCGAAGATCTTCAACACTTCTTGGATTCCATGCATGCACGAGGTCATTGATGATTCCCCAGACACAGAAGTCCATGTGTGTTAAGTCTGGTGATTGTTGAGGAAATTCGAGAGAGCCTCGTTTGCCAATCTATTGGGAAACCTCTTATCCAGGAAATGTCGCACAGCCTTTCCAAAATTGGGTGGTGCTCCATCTTGTTCGAATTGCAAATTGTTGAAATCTTGTCGTTCTTTTAATTCTGGCAGGATGGAAGTTTTCAAATTGCTCGATGTACTTTTCTATTGAAACAGTTCCTTCGCAGAACACATGACCCACAATTACTGCAGACGATATTCCTGCCCAGATCATTATTCCCGGTTGCTTCATCAATCCACACAATTTGGTTCAAAAAAGTGGTATTATCTTCAAAAAGACTTATGAAATGGTCACAAAACGGAGATCTCCAATCATGATCATCTTCAAGAAGTCCGTCAATTAAGTACGAGGTGTATGTTTTCATATTAAGTTATGTAAATATTTTCCGTGAAGAGTTGGTTTGATGCCCATTTCAGCACTACCACGCTGAGAGCGATTTCTGTGGGCTACTCGCATGTGCCTCAGAAACAATAACCACATTTTCTTAAGTGCACATTGTCGGCCGACCAGAATGTGGAGCATCCGAAACTGAGCCAGTCTCCTTAAGCTTGTTTAGAATTCGATAGATTGTCAAAGTCAGCTTGCGTGATGCAATTATGACAAAGTCACTGACACTGTCAATCCTAGATCTAAAACTCTCTATTTTTAGGGATGACCCCACATTATCTATTTTTAGGACTGACTAGCAAATTTACTGTGTGCAAACTTTACCGACACCTTCTACACTTCTAATTATTAAAAATTTCATTTAACCATTACATGTATTGTCAAATTGCAGCCCAAATTTCTGAACTTCTATTTTATAATTTACTCGTATGTAAACATGAAATTCAGTGATATGCGGAACAAAACAATCAAATAAGCGCTCCTAAACCTAAAAATATGCGCTAAAATAAGCGGGTTTTCCTGAAATATGCGCTAATAAGTGCTCTTTAAAACATTGATTTTATTCAAAAAAATGTTGGTCAAAACAATTTTTGACGAAGATTATATACAAAAATATATGTTTTTCGATTGTCGCTTCTTCCAGACGGTTGCGCTCATCGGTGGCAATCAGGTTGTATGCTGAAAATAATCGCTCAACCTGGGCAGATGTCAAGAACAGAAATGCTTATCGAAACGCAAGCTCCGACAACAGTGGAAAAATTGGTTTCTGAGATTTCCAAAAACCCATGACTGCTTCAACATTTTTTGTATTGTCATCATTTCATCCTTATTAGCCTCCTTATCTGGTAAACTAAACTCTAAAGAATTCTTCCAATAAAAATTGTACTCAGCTTCTGTAACTTTTTCAAATTCAGGAATATCTGTAAGTTTTGGTTTATTTGTAAACCCACATGCCTTGACAGGATTAAAAATACAAACTTGTTCAAGAAAGCGAAGTCCTGGATAGCCAATTGTTTTGGCAATCCTTCGCTCTCCAAAAAGTTAAGATATCGAAACTCGCGCCCTCCAACGTGAGAAAAAAAATTAGAGAACCATTTACACAATTTTTTCTTCAAGGTAAAAGACGACAAGTAATCCTTGCAAACAAGATTCATAATATGCACCAAACACGAAAGGTGAACGCTCTTTTTCAAAACTGTCGATAAATACTCAGCATAACTTAGATTCATATAGGACACATACATTGTCACTGCAAAAACCCACTACTTTTCAAAAAGGAACTTTGTATTTGTTGAGGGTCTCGAAAATCATTACAGCTACCAAACGGTGGTCAATTGGCTCCCTCTGGAAATATGTTTTTGCAATAAATGATTTGAGCTGGCTGGCTGTTTCAGGAATAACTTCAGAAAATATAATCGCACACACATAGCGAGCCCCCAAATCAGTGGTCTCATCAAACAATACGATAAGGTCCTGGTCTTAAAAGTCTCGATCAGTTTGTTTTTGCCTACTTCGAATATATCCGCCAAATACAGCATCAGTGCCGTGAATTTGGGATTGAACCACCTTCTTTGCTGCAATAACCCCTTTTAGAAACTTTTCAATAGCTGCAATCTTTTCAAGTTCTGCCGGGTTGCGTATATTCAGAGTTGTCTCAATTGATTTCTGGAGAGGTTTCTTGCCCTTCTTATGTTTCTCGGTTTTCAGGTGTTGTGTTAATGCGCTCTGACGCAAATGAACTACGGATCCCCCGCATTGTCTACAGAATAAAACATCCACGCCGGGCAATAAAAGTCCACAGAATTGTTTTTGAATACAAGACGTTGCCTAGCCGATAGCTTCGCTACATGTTTTTGTGGCTCAGTTGCTCGATTTGTAACACTAGATACACTGAGAGTTTAAACAACGGTAATTTCTTTTGTTGGCGAACTCATTTTACGAAGATGTCAATTTTACCAAGCGAAAGTCTTTTTATGTTTTAGAAAAATCGAGAAAGTTTTTGAAAAAATATAGTTGGCGGATGAAAATCCAGAAATATTCGATAAAATTATAGACAAACCAGAATAAACTATGTAGAATATGGACATATAATGAGTAAGCAATCAGTAGAATTGGTTAACAGAACAGTATAAATGTAATAAAATAATTCTTGATATAATGAATAATTTTTAACATTCCTGCCGCTAGATGCCTCATTAGTAGGGCAACCACTTTCTAGACCTAAAATGGGATTTATAGGCCTAACGATATGACCTAAAAATCTAATTTCTAAACCTGAGAACTAGACCTAAAAAAGCAGATTTTCGCTGAAATTTTTATTGATCAAGATTGTTATTTGTATAACAGAGCATATAATTTTCAATGTTTTCATCTAGAAAATTTCTATCATCAGACAGCAAATTTTTTTGCTTGCTGAAGGATCGTTCCACATCGCCACTTGATGGTTGGCACCTGCTAAGTAGTTGCCTCCTCTTAGCTGGCGACAGCAACGTAATGAAAGAATAATGAATTAATATATATTGTGGTTTGCCATGCCACTTACTGATTTAATTCATGCCATATCCAGCTTCACCTGTGAATTTTGACGAAATATGACCTATAAGACTTTATAGACTTTATAGACTTTATGGTTGCCCTACTAGTTAGAATAATGTGTTTACGTTATCGCCTACGTGTTATGTTGTCGCCATAATAAATATTCTCCTATGCCTAATTTTTTATGCCACAAAACACTTTTGAATTATCAGCGCGGTAAAATACTTCTTAATTTCTTAAATATGAACTGTATAAATAAGCGCTCGTGTTGTTAATAAGCGTTTGATACGTGAAATAAGCGACCTGTCAAAAAACAATATAAATAAAATAAGCGCAAATAAGCGCCGCATATTACTGACTTTCCTGATCCAAACGACACAGAAATACAAATCAGATATATGTATATTCATTTATTCTAACCATTTTTGCTTACCGCTTTGTGCTAAATTTACGTATTTCTAGTTGTGTACGTAATATATAGTAAGGGACAAATTATTGTGAAAACTTTTTTGAGATTTTCTTAGATATATCACATCTCAAGAACACATAATTACGCATATTCACACAAATCTATTATCCTAAGTTGCTGAGCCAATAATATTACATTACTACAATATAATAGACATATATTTGTATTCAATGCAAATATTAGAAGTTCATAGTTAGAGAGTTTTTCATCATACTTAAGTTACAAAAAATAGTTAAAAATTTATTACAAATGCTGTAAGATTGTCAGAGAAACCCTCTGGCAACTATAATTCTAATACATAGTGGGTCCTCATTTGCTTAGATCACGCCTTGAATCCTGGCAAACATGCTGTTGATTGAAGTTCTTATCTTCTTCAAGAAATTCTTTATCATGATATCTAGATAATTTGATACTTGGTAGCTACAATTCACTTGTCAGACTCGTTATAACAATATCCCAAATATTCTCATCAAATTGAGGTCGGGGCTATTAGCAAGCAATAGAACTACCTGTGTTCTGTGTCTGTCATCTAACTGACCTGTCTAGAAGCATTCATAAATGTGACTGTCTGCACCTTAGTTAGCATTACAGTGCTTTTATTGATCCAGTGTAGCCAAGGACGCNATATATATATATATATATACCAGTACATAAATACATCGCAAAAATAATTTGATTTGCGGATAATGTATCTGAATATTGTTCCAGGAGTAGCTTAAAATCGTTGGAGTCTGATCCAGGATTTGAAGTCGAAGCAAGCTGTGGCAACAAAATACGAAATGCATACGCACGTATGGTCTTATTAAATCGTAGATTTAGTTCTGCAATAATAGTGTCAAGAAATGGAATATAAACGGTAGTACGAAAATAATTTTCTGGTTTGGAATCAGAAATAACAGGATCTGAATGAAATGTTTGGCGTGCACAGACATGAGGCATGTTTAAGGAAAGTCCAAGGGGAAGGATACAATCATTTATCCATTTGTACACATTAAAAAATGACCTGTGAGGATTGGCGTATATTTTGAAGAACTATAATTACATCTTGCACAGTTTCCATTGCTGTTATTAGATTTTGGTCTATGCTTTGAAAAGATTTACTATTACTGCGACCCCGCAAGTCTAAAAATTATACAATTTTTGAGACTGCAATCATCTGTTCTATTCAAATTTTTCGAAAAAATCCTTTACTCAATTGACATTTTCAACAGTAATTTAAGCATCCAAATTTCACACTTACAATTCTCCAGTTCGGACATCCAATGGCACATTATTAATGATGAAGTTCTTGTAATCAGTTTCTAGATAAAAATATTAATAGCCAAACTAGATTCATTAATAATTAAATTTTCATTTGTTCAATCTTGAAGCCTTGATCAAATCTGCAGCCACTCTGCTTTGCAAGCAGAAAAGTGGCTGCAGAAGGGACAAACAATTGTAGAGTTTCTTTAAACATTATGTTGAAAATCACAATCATTTTTTTCTTTAAATTAATATCACCAACAAAATATTTGCAGCAGTATCTAGTAATAAACTGTCTGTTAAAGTGCATCATCATGACATTTTCTTCTTCAATTCCTTTGATTAATCCTTCAATTCCTTCGAATAATATTCCATTGCATTGTATGCATGATGATTGCAATCAAGATCATTGTTACTGTGTGAAATTTTTTGTTGTTATGGAAAACTTGAAGTGCGGCAAACATGCATGTTTTAAAAGATTATATTAAATAAAAATTCGCAATCAACACACTGTGTATTAAATTGACTTTTAAAAATTTATTGTTTGAAATATATAATATTTTATACATGTATTATAAAATTAAATATATAACAAATAGTAAACATAAATAAAACTTAGTTTTAATAAAAACCATCCTTTAATGTTTCATTAATTTAATATTTTGCACTCATGTGCCTCAAATTTTGGGCTTTTTGAAAAATCGACACTATATATATATAGAACATTGCAAGTACTATATCACTATTCAAATTTGAAGTCTAAATATCCAATAAGGAAGGCACATGAGCATTTTTAATCGATTTTCTTAAATTGCCAATTTAAACCTAAAATATGAGGAAATTTCGCAATTTTTATTTTGTTATTTAAACAATTCAGTTGCGCATTTTTTGGCATTAGTCCGTAGTTGATGGGATCATATCTGGCAGAGAAACTACAGCTGGAAATTTTGGAATCAATTAAATTGAATAAAAACATAATGCCTAAATTCTAGGCTTCTACTTGATGGATTTCAAAATTTCTTTTTACATTCTTTTGCGCCTGCTGAACTTGACTAAACAAAAAAATAATTTTGAAAATCCGACCAATATTGAGTGCAGAAATTGACAAATTGTTTTCCACGCTTACACTTTTTTTCTATGCATAAACTCAACTCAAATCTGATTGGCTGTTAATTTCAAAGAAAACAACTTTGAGGCCTTTTTTCACCCTGAAAAAGTAGGTAAATTTCTTTGATATAAAAATTTTTGATATAAAATGGGGGTCAATGTAGCCGTGTGCAAAAAATCAAAAATAACTAATGGCTAGTTAAGTGGCAATTCTCCAGAGACACCTTTTCTTATATGTTACCTGGCATAGATCTCGCGTGGGGCCCCTCCCTCACTGCTAGTATTGTAATACATTAGGCCATCACGGCCTATTGGTGATAGTATCCTGAATTAATTTAATAGGGCTTAAGATTTTACAGATGGGACTAAGCCCAACCGACGCTGCACTTAGCGCTATTTTAGTTTGAATAAACTCATAATATAAACTAAGATATACTCATTTGTGATAGTCATGTAAGTATCTATACAAAATCAAGTTTATAATAAATTTGACTGACTTTTTATCAAAATTTTTAGTTTGTAACGAAAACGTAACAAAGTGATATTAAGGTTTATAAACAGCAATCCTTTTTCCAATTATTTTCTGATTTGATGAAATAATCATTTTGCATTTCCTGTTTACAAAGCAATTATTGCTAAGAACAGCAATTATTCCCAATGCATAAAATTTAAAATATATAGCTAAAATCAATTTTTTCATCAAGCAGACAAAGTGAGGGATCCATGGCTCCCTTGGCTCCCCCTGGATACGCCACTGGTTGTTAGTAAGCCCTTGATACGCGGAAATAAGCGCTCTATCAAAAAACAATAAGCGCCGCGTATTACTGACTTTCCGGTATGTAAATGTATGTTTTACACAATATTTTTTGCCAATTTCAAGAAATCGCTTTGATTACGAGCAACTTAATTATTGGAAAAACAGTGATTTAAACGATACTAGCATTGCAGCCGAATAATACATGTTCTATTTGGATAAGCTAACACTTGCTAAACATTGATATGAATTTCTCACTATGGTATAGATTTTCGGAGTTTTGATCTGATTTTGTCATTGGCTTCTTCCTACATTCCTGTTTAAACTCGTTTTCAAATTCGTAAAGAACAGAATATTGAGTATGCCGACATAATTTAACGATTTAATATTATATTCTAAATTTGAAACTATTTATACTGATTCTTGATTAATTAATTTATCGAACGTCTTTATAATGCTTCATACATAGAAATGTTCAGTAGCAGTGCTGGTTGAAATTTTAGTCATGTAAAGTAAATTTTTAAAATAGCACCATGTCATAGAAACACCAGCACAATTTTAACATTGGTTATTACATATTACAATTAAATACAAAATTCAAAAAGTTCATTTAGCACTCCTCTGCAGACTTTTCATGTAAAAATAGGTAACTCATACCATATTTGCAACAACAAGAACCTGTTTCCTTTTTTCTTTCTATTCCAAAAGTATACTCCGAATAAGAACTGACTATTTTTTCTTGGATTCTACTATTTACATACCTATTTTTGTATTTACAGATCAAGCAGTGCTTTTCATCACAGTACTAAAAGAAAAACACTTCGACGGCTGCCCAAAGCCTGAACATAAATATATTTAGAAACAATTTTCATTAGAGATAATGGAGTATTATAAATACAAAGAACAACTCGCATCTTACCTAATGGCGATCTAAACAAAGGTCAAAACTGGACAGAGAAGGACAACAAAAAGACTCTAAATAAAAGCAAAGGAAACTAAAACTTGTTCTATTAAAACTTAAAGTTATTTACAAACAACAATAAATTAATTAGTGTTGAAGATGTGTTATTAGAAACCAAAGATAAAGTCTAGTGGGTGGTGATGCGTGGGGTCCCACACGGCTCCCCTGAATCTCGCGGGTGGATGAGGTAAGGTTGCGTGAAAATCAAATCTCACTCTTTTTTTCATGGAGTACTGTAACTCCAAACCCCAGAATATATAATATATATATATATATATATATATATATATA
>CABFPE010000369.1:109889-203705 GCA_900660155.1 Hofstenia miamia
ATATATATATATTTTCAGACTTCGTTTTTTAAACAATTTCAAGTTAGGATGTATTGTTTCTAACTATAATTGGACTTCTTGGTTTGGAATTTCTTCCAGACGCCAGCTTACAGCTACAAGTTTAGAAATTAAAAGTTACTTTTCTTGTCCTTCCTGCATTTTTACCAAAACATCATCAAGTCTTTTTGTAAGAAGTACTATAAAATTTAACAATTAGATCCGGTGAGCAACGAACACACGAATTCTGTGCTCCAAAACGTAGCAACAAATGTGTTACGCTACAAATTTTTTGTATTTGTAACAAATTTTAAATATATTTTGCATTTCTGCTGAGTAAATTTAATAAATAAAATTTTTTCTTTGGGCTCTGCATTACTTAGCCTTCAAAAAGATTTCAAAAAATGTATAAATACTGAGATGAAATCTATTTTAATTAAAGGATTTTCTCAAACGATCCAATGGGTTCATTTATTGAGCGTATTTGACTACTTTCCGAATAGTGATTAAGCGGAAAACTAGTGTCAAACCTTTGGTTCTTGTGCACGTGACAATAAATGCAACAGTAATTACTTGAAGTTGAGACCTAAAACAAGACGTAAGAATTTCATGTCTACCGACAATATTACGTTTATATCATCGATATCATGTAAGGTTTCTTAATCAAATCATTAATTTCATTGAAACTACTTTGAAATGATTTTTGAAGTGTTTCATATTCTTCATTTCTCTGTCAAAAAGCAAAGTATGACATTGGTTGACCGACCAACAGTTTTCCCTCTCAGTTATTATGGTGAAACTTAATTGCACAAAATTAGTAGTTCTAGTTAAATTTGTACCATCCCCACAGATTTTTAGATTGCATGTTGAAACATTGAGTTTCTTTCCTCTATCATTTTTTGTAAACATCATTTTAATTCATCATGTAGAGATAAGTAGCAACAATTTTAACCGGATTGAAAGTGGTTATTTATTTGCTTACACTCGCGTTTGATTAACTATGAACAGGGCAACGCAGTACAGTGCATGGTCAATTCATGATATGCTGCACCACTTATCAGGAATTTAGATTATATTATAGAATGTTTTTTACTAGTTCAACATTATTGTCGGTCAAATTATTTTGAAAATTTATTAGCAACTCATTATTGTTACTGTCTATTAATTTAGTGTTTACAATTTTTAAACCGAAACTCTTTAAGAACCACAGTGCAGATGAAATATTATCTTTTAGTTTAATCTTCATGGCAGATCTTAAGCGACTTTTTTGCATTGCAAAAAGATATGTTTTGGAATTGTTTTGATAGTTAGAGGCTTCTATACGAGTAGCAATTTGACGAATACTTTCTTTTTCTACAATGAGATTAGAGATTTCTTGTGAAAACTTTATTGACAATTTGCAAAATTCGCTTTTAAATTTTTGTGATGGATTCATCAACTCTTCGATACGTTTTTGTAATGCCTGGTTATTATTGAAAAAAAGAATCTTTTACACATAATATATTTTGAACTTAAATTAATTTGTAAAATTATTACGAAATTGTTCTCTATTAAACTTAATTAGTTGACATCTTTTATAATTCTTGAGTCGAAAATTGAATAAATGCCCAAGAAAAGTTAAAGTTCAAATAATGTCTTTAAATTTGCGTATTTTGTTTGCTTTACCAACCCCAATAAATTAAAGTTGTTTTTTTCGTTGCTTTGCTTAAACAGAGCTGTTGTGAATACGGTGGCCTTGCCCAAGTCGACTTGACGTTATACAGCAGTCTCAGAAAGGTGCCAAGCTTAGAATTTTCCCTAACTTTTCGCGCTTTAAACAGATAGAATTTGAATATCCGAATGCAGACGTATATCAACTATGTTAGTTTAGCCAATACTACAGAATATAGATTTCACGTGTTGTAAAGCTCGGTATTGATCAGATTTATGTGTGCGCAGCAAAGATGGACGGGGTGCGGTCACCAAGTTTGAAGCACAATAGCATACAAAATGAACATGCATTTGCAACAAAATCCAGGCAAAGAATTTCAAATTAATTACAAATACCGTCGTCATTGTGTAGTTTACCAGTAGAATGGTGCACCACTCAATGTTGCACCAACCGACAAAGAATTCTTATCAAAAAACTTTGGGGCTTGCTTAGTCAGCAGGCAATTTCCACAATCCTAACCTAAAAGGTTGCACATCCTCTGAATTATTGAATACTGGTTGTGAGGCATACTGTAATCAAAGTTTAGGGTCAACTCCCCACATTCTTAAATGGGATTAAGATATCACACTCCTATAAGACTGATCACAGCAAATGATTTGCAGAATGCTGAGAGCACTTTGCCTATTTCTTTGGATGCTGTATTGGAGGAGGAGGAAGGAAATCCTTTTGAGCAGTTACTGTCACATTTAAATAAAGGCTTATAAAATTCGCCTATTTTCTTGTACATGGCCTACCTAAATTTTGACCCGTGGGTTAATGTTGCATGTGGACTGTTTTACATTTGTAGTTGTAGCCTGCCTTTACATTTCGGTAGCAATAAAATGTCATCAATAGACTAGTTAAAAAAGATTCATGTGCTTAATTTCATTTTGTAAAGCTGCATAATGTTTCATTGGAAGGTTCTGTATTATTTTTAAGTTGAAAATTATTTATTTTGAATTTCCTGCTTCATTCTTTGATGGAGTTATCCTTGTTTCAATTATGCTATTTTTTAGGTTATTAGTTGAACTCCTGGAGCGGCTTGTCTATTATACAAGCATGGAGACAGAGTTTAGCATGGCTAACATCATTTTTCGGTTAGATTATAATGGCTTTTATACTCCGCTACTAGAAAAATTACAACAGGAAGTCGCCCTAAAGAGCAGTGGAGATGCGATTATCACCAAAAAGAAAACCAAATCTTCCAGTAAACAGGATAAAAAACATTAATTTTGTAAAATTTATAGATAAAATAGATTTTTAGTTTTCATTTGTACAAATATGCGATTGTGAAATGATAAGTTATTTTTAAGTTTAAGTTTACTATATATTTTTTTAAGATTTCATAATTTTCTTAGAACTTGAAGAGTCATCAAGTTACTAAATGTTATAAGAAATTATAAGAAATGTTCCACCATCCATGTTTACCTACTGTTATCTAATAAATATCTTAGGTAAAAAGTACTTTACTTTACACATTCAATATTGGTATTTATGTATATTACTTTTTTCAGATTGAAATGACAGATATCCATGTTTCAGCTCCTGGAAAGGTTATCCTTTGTGGGGAGCATGCAGTTGTTTATGGAAAGGTAATTTATTATTGGTTTTTATTTTATATTCATAGATATTTTCATAATAGTGATTTTAATTTGGTTAAGTAATGCATAGGACATCATGTATATGAATTCATGATTGTTAAACGTTTGCTTAAAATTTGTTACTGATATCATAACATCTCTTTCAGTACCCGACTATCGACTCAGTTAATCGACCTGACTCGAAGAATCTAAAATACACATAAATTGGAAACAAATAAACACTAAATATTGCATTTTATGCGGAATATCATACCCGAAATTTATCCTATGTAGCCTGCTTACTGAATGACCTGAAACTAACCTTCCGAAATTCACATTATTTTTTCTGATACCCTACGTCGGATCGGGTAAAGCAGGGTACCCTGATGCCAATCTCTGATGTCTTTTGTCATTATTATGCAATTTATTATCAACCTCAATAATGTCTATATTTAAGGTTTGTGGAAAGTTTTACTTATAATGTCAATAGTGCTTTCCGAGCATGAACCGTTGGTTTTTTGTAAATGAAAAAATGAGAAATCTGTGTTTCTTTTACAATTTATTTGAATAGAATCAAGTCTTTTAGTCAGTCACTTTGATATAACCCTTGTAATTGCATCCTCTACATTTTGTAGTACATAGAACTTTAAAATTGGTTTTATGAGAAGATATAAGGCAGTGGACAATGGGCAATTGCTAAGTAGCCACAATTTATTTAATTTTACTCTATTACTTAAGCTACAAATCTAGCTAGTACAAGGATGAAGTTGATTCATTTAATCACACTATAAGTGTTAAAGTAGTTTATTCCGATTTTACCTTGAAATCTCAAGTAAAAGTATTTTTATGCCATACAGAGGACAGCTATGTATTCAATATAGCGGTTTCTCATTTCACAATGAATTTTTTTTCGGTTTAGAGAGCAATCGCTGCAGCCGTTGATATTCGTACACATGTACATTCAAGGAAAAATGTTGTTGCTGAATTCACCCTAGAAATGCGTGCTCTCCAGTTGAGTATTAGCTATTCAACCGATAAATGGGAAGCCCTTCGAAAAGAGTATGATTCACAAGGTATCCCAATTCATAGTGCATGAATGTTTTTACAAAAACAACTTAAATTTTCTATAAACTACTTTAATTTTTGAAACTTATAAAATTATAAATTGTTGAGTATGGTCAATTTCTATTCGTGTTTTGTTGTCTCGAGATGTCCTTTGTTTTGCAAAATATTTCACTAAGTGGAACACTTTTAACGTCAATGTCATAATTTATAACGACAATTGTTGAGACGTATTCAGAAAATATTGACGCTAACTTCGACAAATTACTTGGTGAAAAAGATGAAAATTTTTTGTTAATTTTTAAGAATAGAACAAGATATTTGATTTCATTTTCCTGCAAATATAATCTACTTGCTGTTTTGAATCTTTTTTCATATTTTCGCTTGTTTATTTTTCCAGCACTTAGCACTCTCATATCTCTGTAGCAAGGTTTCGTTATTTTGCCTTAAGGAAGATTACAGTGACACCTAATCTAATATATCATTACTTAGAATATTCTGTCATAATTTAGCATATTTTCTATAAATAGCTCTCTGTAGCAATATTGTAACTGTTTTTTAGTTGATGCATGTGTATTTAACTTACATTAGTTTTCTCATGTTTTTAATAAAGAATATGCTTTCTTTTATATCAATATTTTAGTATTTTAAAAAAAATATTGTGTAGAAATGGTTTCACTTAATTATTTAGAAATTTCTTCACCGTCTCAACAGCAAATAGACTTTGTAATGAAGTTGACATCATCTCACTTTAATGACAGTGCCCCTAAATTAGCAGCCATGAGCTTCTTTCATCTGTTTTTTATGATATCATCAGGGTATGTCAAGTTTACTTTCAATGAAGCAGGTTTTTTCGAATTATTTAGCCTGCATTTGTTTTGTATCTAATATGGAAAATTGGGATTTTGTAACGATTTTCTTGATCATCTCTGAGTATCAAGTAGCACGCTCTATGGATTCATGTTACTTGAATATTTCCCAATCAGAAATTGGTTTCAATAATTTTTGTATGTATAACTGCCTCGTTTCATCCCCAGAATCGGGTCATCTCTACTCAGTGGTTTTTGGGTTTATAGTGAAGAATTATATTATAGAACCCATATGAAAATTGTAGGAATATAATGATAGCCTTCTTAATTGCAGTTTTAGCACTTTTAGGGCTTTATTTTCTAGGCTTGCCAGGCTGTCCTCTCAATGGTAATATTCTCTTGTAGATTATAGTATTTATTGAAAGTTGCCTAATATAAACTATTTCCAATGCCTTAATTATCTTTATTTCTTATTATTCAAACTTTTCTCAAAATATATCCTTAATGTCTGAAAAAGTAACTTTAAAAATTATAGAGCAGGTACTAAAAGATTTATGTAAACAACCAGTTAATATTATGATCGCGTGCTGTTTGAATTTTTTATCCATCCTCATAATGCTTTTTTCTAAAATATCGAGCTGTTAAAAAATCAAAATTACAGTCACAAAATTAGAATTCCATTATGTTGTTAAAGATCAATTAAACTAATTCGTGTATATTAAGTTTGGATATAATGGAATGTTGGCATAAATAGTTTCATTTTCATTTTAGTTAACTGTCCGTTTCATAAGTTGTTCATTAGTATTTCTTTAGCAAACCTATTCCTCCATGTGTTGTTGAGGTGGCTACTGAGTTGCCTCTAAGTAGTGGTCTCGGATCTTCGGCTTCTTATGCCGTAGCGTTGTCCTCCTGTTTATTAATTCTTTTCGACCATATCACTGAAGTTTCTTCTGAGAAAAGTCGTAATCTCATCAATAAATGTGCCTATCTAGCCGAAACTATCCACCACGCAACACCGTCTGGTATTGACAATGCAGTTACTACACATGGTTAGTAAAGAATTGCTTTTGTGATGCAGTTTTTTTGCGATTTTATTTAATATGGATGCAATCAGTAGGTACGTAAAGTGAACATACTTTGAAAGTCTAGTTAAAATNTTTTGGGGTTTTTTTTCTAGGCTTGCCAGGCTGTCCTCTCAATGGTAATATTCTCTTGTAGATTATAGTATTTATTGAAAGTTGCCTAATATAAACTATTTCCAATGCCTTAATTATCTTTATTTCTTATTATTTAAACTTTTCTCAAAATATATCCTTAATGTCTGAAAAAGTAACTTTAAAAATTATAGAGCAGGTTCTAAAAGATTTATGTAAGCAACCAGTTAATATTATGATCGCGTGCTGTTTGAATTATGTAAGCAACCAGTTAATATTATGATCGCGTGCTGTTTGAATTTTTTATCCATCCTCATAATGCTTTTTTCTAAAATATCGAGCTGTTAAAAAATCAAAATTACAGTCACAAAATTAGAATTCCATTATGTTGTTAAAGATCAATTAAACTAATTCGTGTATATTAAGTTTGGATATAATGGAATGTTGGCATAAATAGTTTCATTTTCATTTTAGTTAACTGTCCGTTTCATAAGTTGTTCATTAGTATTTCTTTAGCAAACCTATTCCTCCATGTGTTGTTGAGGTGGCTACTGAGTTGCCTCTAAGTAGTGGTCTCGGATCTTCGGCTTCTTATGCCGTAGCGTTGTCCTCCTGTTTATTAATTCTTTTCGACCATATCACTGAAGTTTCTTCTGAGGAAAGTCGTAATCTCATCAATAAATGTGCCTATCTAGCCGAAACTATCCACCACGCAACACCGTCTGGTATTGACAATGCAGTTACTACACATGGTTAGTAAAGAATTGCTTTTGTGATGCAGTTTTTTTGCGATTTTATTTAATATGGATGCAATCAGTAGGTACGTAAAGTGAACATACTTTGAAAGTCTAGTTAAAATTTGAGATTATGACACACATTTTACAGTTTGTCTGTTATTCCAAGTTCTTATCCACATTGCTTCAATCGATGTGGTCCAGTATGTTAGGAGAATAAAAACTATAATTCATTTTGTTTAATGTATTGTTCCTGATCACACAATCTATGCACTCCCTAAGAGAAAATTCTATAGGGTCGATAGAAAGCTGCTTAAAATTTTCGCAGAAAATGAGATATCCCGAATAAAATTCACAATGATAGTTTAATTTGGGCTGCTGCAAAATGACGTAATCCAAATTTTCCACATGTTAACCTTCCCCTTTTTGATTTTGATTGTAATCCATCTATACATCATTAGCCATAAAAACTATTAAGTATGGGGGCTGATGTCTCTTTAACCCTTTAAGGTTGGTGGTACAAGTATGTTCCACCTAAACAAATCTGTTTTTCTGGACTGCTATAATTCACAGTTTATTTGTGTTTTACATGACTAATCTTAGGTTAATTGCCAATTAATATATTCATCCAAATTGATAATTGCGCCTCAAATTTTTGTTTTTCCTACATGATATTCCTATTTGATCATCTGATCACTGATTTGGAGTTAAAAATAATTAAGCGAATCATGTGGTCAAAAAGGGCATTTTTCAACCAATATGTGGGAAAAATATTATATTGATCATAGTTTCTTGCCATTCATTTTGTGGAAATCGTGAACGGACTCCCTTAGGGACTGCAAGTACATATATGTACTACCCTAGTGTAGCCTCATAGATGCATTTCAAAATTTAATTTTGGTGATGGGATTCTGCTTACCATCTGCTTAGTGCAATATCATACGTTTTTACTACTAAAGCAGCTTGAGTTTCCTTATGTGCCTCAGAGTTAAGCTGTTTAGAAAACTCACTGTATTGGACTTTCAACATTTCATGCTATTCATGAACCATTTTGCAGTACAATTTAATGGATAAATAGAAAGTAATTCAATCAAGAATTTGTGAAATGTTTCTAAAATATATAATTTTTAGTCTTTTGGACGTTGTAATTGAAAAGTGACCCTTTTATTAACGTGTTTGTGCTTCTTGGTTCTAAATGTTGTTATGTAACCGCTATTTTATCAATTAAGTTTATAAAACACTATCTAATGCATTTTAGGAAGCCTAATTCGTTATGGTAATAAAAGAATAGACACAGTAAAGACGTCTGTGAATTTGAAATTGTTTCTTGTTAATACGAAAATTCCACGAAATACAAAGCAACTCGTTACAGGAGTCCGGGAAAAAATCCACCAGTTTCCTTCCATATTTTCTCCCATATGTGATGCAATTGGTGAGGTATCTATAGCATTCGATGACCTTTTGCAGCAAGATCAATTGGATTACCAAAAAATTAGTGTACGTTACTTAATTTCAGTTAATTAATGAATTTCACAAATTGAGTTCCACTCAAAGATTCATCTGCCCAATTAACTATTAATTTAGGACTTCTTTTTCACACGTACAGCAAATATGTGTTATTCAGCACATTCTAAAAATAGGTGGTTTTGAATTTTTATTTTTCCAAATTTTGTTGTTCAATGTCTTGTAAATTGTTTTTTAATGTTAAATTGTTGGGGCTTTTCGTGAAATTTCGTTCAACTATGCAAACTCCATTCACATCAAAATTGTTTCTTGTTAAAATCTGTGAAAAATATATAATTTCAAGGATACAAAATATTACCAAAATATTTTGAAGTGTGCATGTATTGGACTGTCGTCAATTTGTTGTAAAACTAGTCTGTCGTTTATTTCAAGTAAGCATTACTCTTATGTATATGTAATACACAGACAATGAGGTAATGCAAAGTTTCTTTCATTTCAGTTATAATGAACGATTACAGTGGTATTCTTAATTGCTTTCAGCAGATATATATAATGCCGAGTTCCGGGGATTGTTGGAAACTGAAATTAAATATAATTGCAGTGCTAGTACTTCTCCTAGGTCATTTGCACAGATTTTGTTGTAAGAAGAAGCTAAAGAGCGTTGAGCATTTACCACAGGGAAATATATTTTTTTACAAACTTTAATTTCAAACTCGATAAAGTGCGGGTGTATGATCTGATAGGTTGACGGTAAGAACATATCTTCTCATCGTTGTTTTGTGAAAGGTCATTTATATTTATGCAAAATTATTTTGGCAATTCAAGCTTTTTGTTGGGGATGCAGTAAGTTAGTGCGGATTAGATGTATGATCTGCGTTAGTCATTCTAGCTTTTGAACTTAAGAATATCTGTATTCGAAAATCAAAGGCTTCTGCCGCTTTCCTAACTTTTAATTTCATATCTCTTACATTATATCAAATATACATTATATTTTATTATTTTGCAAATATTTATTGATTGCTGTTGGATACATCAATACGCTTCATTTAGGAATACAATTATCAAGCTTTTAGAATTATTCAAATTGGGTTCATTATTCCGAGAAGTTTGAGCAGGCATATTTAAGCTCAGGCCTACTAATTTGAGAAATATAAATTGTTCCAAACTTCAGGTTATTGGAACAAATGTTGCCAACTAATTTGAGAAATATAAATTGCGCCAAACTTTGCATCACTCACTTTACTTAAATGGAACTCTATTGTTAGAAAGTTTTATTTTCAACATTTTGTGGAACTGCCCAGTCGATCTATGGGGAATACCGCTAATCACACGTCTTAGTCGGACACAATCCGCACACACGCCTATAGCAAGCAACAGGGACCTGCACATATTTGTATTTCGCTTAGTCTGACGCTCTAAAACTGATTCAAAACTGTTTTTCTCTGTTTGGGAAGTAAAATGGAAACAATGCCCAATTCCATAAAATGTGTTATTTAATTTTTTTCCAATAAAGGCCATTGTAACATCAAGTTACCCCAAAATTCTATTACCAAGTTTTTTCACATGGACTCAAATTTTAAAGTGCTTAATGCAGAAGGATTTGTCCAGTACCTAAAGTGTAAAATTTATGATGTGTAAAATTCTTTCATAACAAGAACTAGATTAAGGTGTATTGATTTTAATTACGAAAACAAAAATTTCCAGTTTGATACTAGTATTTTGCTTGCATATTGCTCCACCACATCTGATACAGACATCTCTGGTTTTTCTATCTTCATAGCAAACTACATTTAGCACATCTTTTCAGCTTATGAGTAGGCATAGCTGACGAGGTTTTGTGGATGTATTCACAGCAGATATCTGTCTTTATTTAGTTCATAATGTATTATAGAATCTCTAAGAAGGTCTGCGCCTGCGTAATTTTCCAACTTTCCTAACTGGATGTACTGAGAACTACATGACACAGCTATTGTAAGTTGGAATTCGATGAAATTTCCAAATAGAGGCATTTTTTGTTTGAATAGGTTCGAAGAACTTTATCCAAATTAATTTTCGACTGCACCATTAGTTCTATTGTATTTTAAAATGCTGTCAGGTTTTTTTATTTTTGTCCTTATGTACATAAAGTGAATTTGAGCTGATATGAGAGTGAAAAATCTATTTTTTCTTAAAACACATGTGTAGTGTTTCTCTGGAAAGCGAATACAGACAATAGTTCTTCTCTTTTTTCTTGTTTGATCGCCAAAGCAGTAGATAGAAACTATTTGTTGTTCTGAACATTTCCTATTTATATGTTAAATTCTTGAAAAAGTTATCTTCAGATCTATTGCGTCCTCAATTCGTTAGAAGCTCTGCCATTTGCAATGCCATGCGAATTACTTTGTTCTACTTTTGGTAGTTTTCCTTGTTTGCCACAATAAATATGCAAATTTTTGCAGTAGCTTGCATGAATATCCCTACATAACCAGAATTGTAATGTGTATTTTCTCATCTTGGTACTTATGTAAACTTGGAATGGGCATCTACCCCAAGATGACATCAACTAGTAATCGACCAGTGACTGTGCGTCTCCAGGTTGTGATTTAATTGACATTTAGTATATTTTAAGTTCTCACATGAGTGCCTATTTGTATCGTTGATGATGTTTTGCTCTCGTTTCCTTTCTATCAAACGTCAAGCACCTACCCGGTTGGTGGAAACTAGTTTGCAACATCGCCGGTTTATTATGTTTCTCATCCTACAAATATTTAATGCGTTACAATTTTGTTCTATAAATACCAGTCGGCAAAATCAAAACAATATAAGTTTGTAGGTCTTCTGCAGTGCTATCTTTCCTGATAGACCTCCTTTGTTTGAGTGTATCTATGAGCTACAAATTTTGGAGGATTGTAAAACAATCAAATATGCTAAGAGGTTCTGACCTGATACTGCGGCTGTTCATGTTGATTCAGCTTTTCAGCGAACAAATGTTATACGTGTCGTTGGTTCGTTGGTGTCAAGCATTCACAGTACTTGTATCAAGTTCCTACTGTTTTATATCATGCATCATAAATAATATACCGCTATATGTATTCGGCTGCTGTAAATTCGAATTGCGTTATTCTAGTCGTATACCATAGCCATAGCCAGGAGACGAAAAGGCCTATGCCCCTCCCACATTTACAAAGTTTGGATTCTGAAGTTGAGACTTTTGTTGAAAATACAATCAAATTTGTAGAAAATTTTACCAAGCTTTTTGAGTTTTTGTGTCTATAAGCCTCTACATCAGGTGCCGGTCTTTTAAAACAAGCGCTTTGTAGTTCCCTTGAAGTCATCAAATATTTTTTTCTTAAAACCACTATAATTTTTACTCTAGGTATAGCAATCAAAATGCATGATGATACCAAGAGTTATTATAGTACAGAGTAAAAAGCGTATGTATGAATGCGTTTGCAATAAATATGTTACAGCATCTAATACAAACGTTTATATTTTATGTTATTGCTTTGTATTCTGCTTTAAATTTTAAAAGCTCTTTGAACATTTGCAGATAATTTCAGTTACGTTATTATTGCGAAGTGTTATTTCGAAGTATTGTTGGCTCCAAATCCAGAGATTAAATCAATGGAAATTTTCGTGTAAACTTTTAAAATAGTCGTTTATCAATTTAGTTGCTGATAGATACAAATCATAGTTTGCTGTGTTCTCTAGGAGTTAGCCATCCATTACTAGATTCCATAGTTGCAAAGGCGCATTCTTTTGGAATACCTATGAAGCTTACTGGAGCTGGTGGTGGGGGTTTCGCCCTTGGAGTTTTAAATCATGGTAAGTTTCTACTATCCATGAAATATATTTTAGAAACATTTTCTAATTTAAAGATTATAAATCCAGTATTTCTATTTCTGACTAATTCGATAACTTACGTACTGCATATCATGTTGAATTTCTTTATCTAATTTTTAAAATTTTGAATTATTAACTTTATGAATTCAGTTTTTGTGAGAATTTCCAAAAATTGCATCATTTTTTATGTTGTGGTTTAAAAATGAAAAAGTCGAACGGTTTTTACTGTGCAGACAATGATAATGGTTAGGTGTGGATCAGAGTTTCGCTTATAAGCTGTTTAGCCTTTATTAACTTTTAGGAAATCACATTCCAAATTTTTGTAGAATTTAGTACAATGTATATTTCAAATAATTATAGCAAATCACACACGTGTTTATGAAGAATGTTGTGAAAGCGTTTTATGCAACCTTAAATAATTAAATTGTCATGAATAAATTATTACTTCTTGGCTTCATATCATAGTTTTATAAAGTTTTTATGCAAGCCTCTAGATATTTAAATTTATCGTGTTCTTGTTTTTATAAGTTAGCCGAAAACGATTAGGTGTGTTCTGTGTTCAGACTATCGATTTTTATCGCCCGTCAGCTTATCCTCGATGAAATTACGAATTAGTAAATTACTCCCAGGTAATACCTTCCTAAGTCTTATAATTTGCATGCCTTCTCTTTTACTGTATTGCATTTACGTTATTTTTGCAGTGCATACAGAGTAGTAAAGTATTATTATAGTATTTGTCAAAAAACACACTTTTTAAGACATTAGCATTATTGTTGTTTAACGGTTGATGAGGGAATTTAAAAAATATGTATTGTGACGGTTGGGATGCATTTCTATCCCAAGTCAGTTTTTTTATTATTTAACCTACATCCTTTGTCCCAAAGATTCCGTGACTAGGACTAATATGTGAATCTAAAACTCAAATTTCCTTTATTTCAATTTAAGCCTTGAAAATAATTCGCTGTCAATAAATGCACTTGTTCCATCTCTTGATTAGATCGATGAAGCATTTTTTATCAGCCTCTTCTGAGGTGTAACTAAGTTCATTTTTCACAGAATTTCGGATTTTGTCATGCTAATTGCCTTTTAAAGCAAGTTTTATCTTAGGAAACCAAAAATAGTATCATGGGGACCGATTTGGAGAGTATGGCAATGTGAAAGCACCATTATCTGCTTCTTTGACTAAAAATATTCAATGCTATTGACAGTATGAGGATGTGCATTATCATGAAGAGAATCCCACTTTTAATGCTCCATTGTCATGAGGCCGTTTTTGTCTTACACTTTTCAATAAATGTTTTAAAACTTCCAAATTAAATTCTTGATTTATTGTTTGAACTGAAGGAACGAAATCCTTATGAAAAATGTCTCTGTTATCGAAAAAAATAATTTTAAACTTTGATTATGTGTAGCACGAGGCTTCCTTGACGTTGGTGTATTTGCATTATCATTAAGGTCAGTGGAGATGAGTTTACTTTGTTCGAAAGAGCGGTGACGTAGAATAAGCACATGACATCATGTTTTGATATGTTCAATTCCTTAGATATCATTCTCACAGTAACTTGGAGATTGTTCGTAAGATAATTTCTTATTCTAACAATGTTTTCTGAATTGCTACTAGTAGTAAAACTATCCGGTCTTTCATCATCTTTCCTCTTTCGAGAAAACGTTTGTGTCACTCGAAAACTATTGTACGACTCATTGCATTTGTTCCTTATGCATCTCCTCTGAAAGCGTCGTTTTTGTGGGATTCGTTCCAAGTTTGACTCATAATTTTAATTGATTCTTTGTACCCTCATTACTGAATTCTGCTTCTCTTTGATTATGAATGCCGGCCAAAATGCCTTTTCTTGGAATTTATTACTTGATTCAATATTTTTATGATCAGACCTTGGGGTTTGTGGATAATGCAAGTTGAGTTTTAAAGTAACTTAATTTTTTGAGTACTTACATTGTTCAATGTTTAACCCTGTTTTCAGTACGAAACCAACGAGGGCACTATATCATAATCATTGTAATAAGGAATGTTGTAGTCAGATAGATAAGTGATGGGCCAACACTAAACTAATTGTCACAGATTCTCTATCGAAATCTATTTTAGTTTAATAAAATGCATTAATGACTTTTTCCAAGTCATATTTGAATATTACAATGCTTCCTGAGTACTTCTTAATCATACATATAAACTCAAATATACCCATTTGTAATAGTCATGTACATATATATACAAAATCAAGTTGTTAGAATATTTTAAAATAATTTTGAACCACTTTTTGTCAAAATTTATAGTTTGTAACGAAAACGCAGCGAAAGCAAGATTAATGTAAAATATGCTTTGCCTGTGGTGCAATTGCCCAAACAGTTACGAGCCATTTAGACAATATCTTCGTAGTGTGTTGTAATGAGCTAATTGATTTGAATAATGATAATAGTTTATTTCTTGGATTAATTTGCAGCAAGTAAGGGCATAGTTAGGTTAATTAAATTTAATAATCGATTGAAGTTTTAGGTTATTTACTGTAGACAACTAAAGTCAGAGAAGTAATTAAACTTCGTTTTAATTTATAGAAGTTACAATATTGTCGTTTATATACTTAAATCCGGAAATATTTAATCTTAAACAGCCAAGGTTCCTTTTTAAAGGGCAAAAAATTTTCTCCAAGCTTATCTCCAAATATGGAGATCTTAGGGCATGGGTAGGTCTATTGGGGGACATACTTTAATCCAATGTTGAGAATTTCTATTAAATGTTATTTCTGTGGCAGAGGTTGTTGAAAAGATTAACAAGTTGTCTTTGAAAATTTCGAATTTTTGAAAAAGATTTAAATTCTCTCCATACCTAGTCTTCATGTATATAAAAGGTTTTAAGCCCATGGAGACAACAGAACTTTGACTGTTTCTTGATATGTCAAAGATATTCCAAACCTATTGAGGCGTTCCGTGCGCAAAGTCAGAGGTCGCATGGCTCGATGGGACAAAGTTAGGGCGTGGATTTAGAGTGAAAAAGAAAGAGGAGATTCTCCTCTATCATGTGGTACTTTCAGATTGAGCAGAGCTTTAATAGTTTTGGAGCTGTAAGTGTTTAAACTTTTTTTATACGATCATGAAAATTTTTCAAAAATCCTAAGGCTGTTTAGTGTTAAACATTTTTGCATTCGGCTGTTAACGAGTTATAGATATCTACAACAAGATATCTTGAAATAAAGCATTAAAGTGTGATTTTGCAGTCGTCGTCAGTAGAAATTGGGCCACGGTATAAATCACGAGTTCATTTTGCAGCAATTACTGTTTTACAATTGCCAATTTAAGAAACTATTATTAGTTCAGCAAATCTGCAGTGTCTGAAAGTCGCATTGATCTTGTGTCTTAGTAAACGCCAATTAGAAAATTTTGAGAACACTTAAAAAAATCTTCGAGTAAATATACGAACTTTGGGGATTTCTCTCTCGAAGTTCTCGTAGAAAAAGGAACTTACCGAACTTCGGTGTAAAAATCTCAATAGACTGCCGGAAGTTAATTTACTCGAATGTTCGAAAAATCGCCAAGACCTCTGTAAGGATTTCAGCAACGAAGTTTGCGAGGTTCCTATCTCGAAGTTTTTCAGGTTTGCGAAATTCCCGAAGTCTACTTCGTTTAAAATTTCTTAAACCAGATAAAGCTTATTGTAAACAGTAAAGTTATTGGCACAAAAAACAAAATGTTTGCATAAAATTTCTATGTTTACAAGCATTGAAAGTGATAACATTTTGAAACGAAATAATATATGCTGATGTCAATGCAATCTTCTTTAGTGTGATTTTTCGCAGAAAATTATCCATGTTTGTTGGAACTCATTTAACACAATACGGAAAGCCATTTTCTCCAGAAATTTTTCAAATATGAAGTTTCTACAGGACATTCTAGCTCTAAACAGAATACTAATTTGAAAAAGAGATGCTCATGAAAAATATTTGATTCACGAATGAAGTTAATATATTAATAGAAATTAAGTCCCATCTCTCTCTCCTCTCTCTCTCTCTCTCTCTCTTTCTTTCTCTTTCTCTCTCTCTCTCTTTCTCTTTCTCTCTCTCTCTCTTGGAGCTAAATTTCTACTTGCATATTCTTTCATTAGTTAGTGTCTGTTTAAAAACTTACAACAATAAGAAACATTTTTGCTAACATCATCACTCAAATGTATGGAACAAATAATTTTATTACGATTGATGTTGTGAATAATTTCAGCAGCGTATCGTTCCCATTTTCTAATTGTTGCCATTTGGCAGCACTGTGCAGTTTAGAGTTAACATACTTATAAAAAATAATTATTATATTGGCTATAAAGATTGTATCAATATTTAGCATTGCATTTTTTATGGAAATGCTAAACTGAAATAGGAATTTTGTAAAGAATTTATTACATATTTTTAGATGTAACTCCCTCTGCAATTTCAGAATTTAAAGAGTGGCTGCTAAAGAATTCATTCGATGCTTTTGAAACAATGATCTGTGATTCTGGCGTTAAGTTGCATTAACGTATTTGAATATTTTAAGCATACATGACCGTTACGCTTGATTTCTAATAGTATGGCTAAAAACCTTATTCAGTTAAAATAGTTGCTGTAGGTATGTCACTAAACGTTTTGCGACTCGAACAAGAAAAGTTTCATGTGTTTTACTATAGCTTCTTATTTGACTTTCACTATTTGCATACCAAATCGATGCTTTCTATACTGCTCATAATGAACCACAATAACGCATATCACCAAAATATGTTTTTTGCAAGTATCAATATGTTTTGAACCATTAAATATTTAAACATTTTTGTTTTGATTATGTTCAAATAGTAATTTGGTTTACTGTTAAAAACAGTAATATTAGCTGAATACTTACTAGTGAATTTTTTTAATTTGTTTACTTTTATAAATTTTTATATTTTTTGATTTGTAAGAATTATAAATTTTTCAAATTTTTTTAATTACAATACAATTTATACGATTTCTTGTTGTTATTTTGTATATTACGAATAACTATCTATTGAGTGTTCTAAATTGGATTTGGCTTCAAATAATTCTGTGAAGAGACTATTTATAATAAAATAATTTAATCGATGCTCCAGAAGGGTTGGCTTGTGTATACTACACCGTTGACATTTTTTTATTTTATCTCAATAAATTATACCCAGAACGATATTTGAAATTATTATAAACAGGGAAAAGTAAGTCAATAATGCTATTTGAAAAAAAATGTATTTTAAACATCCCCTATAAACCTCCATAACGATTTTTCTTCATTCCCTAACAGATTCACGAAGATTAAAAATTATAGTCAATGTCCCTAATTTCTGTAACAGCGACTGTTTTACATTGCTGTAATCAGTAAAGTTATATTAGTATATGTGGGATATTGAAATGTACATACGTCAATTGAAAAAGATTAAAGCATATTTTGTGCAGTTCAAATTTTATCAATTTACCTAGTGCTTGCCAATTAAGCTTAAGGGTGAAAGCAAAAGCTTTTCTATAGACAAAAGAAAACTTCATTTTTTCATGTTTCGTACTCGATGCTGCCATCAAGCGTACAAATTCATAAATCTAACATGCCGACAAAATATATTTTCCAGTAGTCTATATAATAACAATTGTACTAGTATTTAACGGTCTCTATTCATAAAAGCTTGCACTTTCTCAAACAACAGTCTGCAAAACCAGAACTAAATAAGCAGAATAATTATTGACTTCAGAATTCTTTATATTAGTGAATTTACTTTTTTTAAAACAATCTCATAAATAAACGAACTTCTATAATAGGGAAAGTATAGTTTAAGAAAGTCTTTTTGAAAAATTCATTCGTAAATTCTGCAATAGGAATCTGAAACCATTTTCACATGAAAGTTAAGTAACTTAGAAAAAGATAAATTTAAATCTGCGCTTACTACTTATTTATCTTCACATTATATATCGGAAACTCGTAAATCAGCCTGAAAAGGATATATATATATATATATATTTCATAAGAAATGGCACAAGCGCTTGCAATAGTCTCTAATATTATTTTGATTGTTATTTTCTGTACCTTGTTCGTGTATACTTTGTCCTTGTTTTTTTTATTATTTCATTTTCTTGTGTTTTATTTGTGACACAATTAACTGAATGTGTTTTGTTACAACTACTACACCAATAAAGATTTCTTCTTATAATTTGCATATTATTCTCTTCAATTCCTGCCTATAAATGACCTTATACTTATTATTAATTTTGTAATCCACAATGAGGGGATGAAAATATTTAGATGTTTCAAGCGAGGGTTCTAACCAGCTCACAAAATGAGATTGAATGAGCTGTAAAACTCGGATATGATTTTACGTGCTTATTTTTGAAACAAAATCACATATGCAACATATATACCGAAAACTAAAAAAATCATTTTTAGTCAAATTTTAGGTAACAGCATTCAAACAGTAGTTTGAAATTGGAAAATGTATGATTTTGTTCGAGTTCTGTCCCATTCAGTGGTTTTTCCTCTATAGCTGAACGGCGGCAGCAACTGCTTAGCATATGCTGCAGCTAATAAATCAAGTCAACGTAAATTTTGACAGGCATTTCACAATCAATCTTGACTTTCACTTGATTGCAGCACCTCGTGAGAGTGTGGTCTGCATTTGGATTGATTCTAAATGCATGAACATCCAGAACCTATATTGCATTATTTAGATATCAACTCTTTTTACATTGCAATTCTCTGTATTTTGTTGAAAATTAATATATTTGAATTTTAAACGCCGCCCCGGAAAATATACTGGCGTACAGCTCTACTTTCTTGCTTGTGATCTATTTCTATAATATTGCGAAGAAATAATTTGAAAGAAATGCACACCAATCTATATTCTTTAAGTTTGGAAAAGCGCTTTTTTATAAGTCAAATCTTACTGCGTCTACTCGTCCTGGGGATGTCTTTTCGCTATGCTGGGCTTCTGACCGTCCAGCCGCTGTAGTCGTGACTGTTTTTAGTTTACTGCAGCTTTAACTGTTTCTCTTGCGTGTACTAATGCTGATCATGCTCTAGAAGTTTCAGACACCCGGAAGATTACTAAATACGCAAAATCATATTCATCTGCCGGCACACACTTATCAGTGGAAGCTCTTGGAAGATGGTCACCAATGCAATCAAAGTATTCTGCAAGTTGTCATTTGCTTCTTGCGACCTGAATGTTTTCTACATATTTTTTCCAACCAATACAATAATTTTCAGCGGGAAAATGTAACATTTTTATTACCAAAATATGGTGTTTAGGATTCAAGCAATTCACGTCCAACCTGTGACATCTAGACCACAAATACTTCAAATGGTGTCATCCTTTTTAACATAGATAACCTAACAATGCTCACAAAATGCAAGTGCTTCTCCACGCCTTGTTTATTCAATATCGTTTACTAGTTTATCCTTGAAATGAAACAGTTGAACAGAGTTCTCCCGAAGTACACGTTGCATGTTTTTTTACGGGACGAACTTGTTAGCGGTTGATTTCTAAATTTATTACTTTTATGTACATGTAGATGTATAGCCAATGTAATAATTTTTTTAATTTAAAGTAGCGAAGGTTGAAAATATATCCAATTTGGAAGTTACACAGTTACATGGTTTTGCAAAATTGGCTTCTAGTCTAAAAAATCTATTAAATTTTATTAGAATGTAGACCGAATTTCAGAGCTTCTAAGGAAATATCCAATCAGTAGCTCTTTCTTAACCAAATACAAACTGAGACTACTACCGAACATTTTTATCAAAATAAAAATCTGTGAGCCTTGGATATTTATCTGTATTTTTACTTCAAAATCAATATCTTTATTGTTTGAGTCTTGTAAACGATCATGTCAAGACAGACTGAATTTGTTTTTTAGATTGAATTTATATTATATATCATTTTTACGGAAAGTTGCTAAATAGAGAGACCTTATGTGACTATTTGAGGAATTTTGAGCTGTTATTCTAGATTAGAGGTCAGAGTTGGAAACGGGCAAGGACAGTCCCGGAATAGAAATAAATGTTCATTAGCGATTCTATAGGTACATATGAGACCCATGTTGTTTTAAATTTACGCCCAAATATATTTAGAGACTTCTCAATGCTGTAAAATAATGCCAAGTGATAACCATTAAAAGAGATCCCTGTATTGCGTGATGATTTATACTGCAATTCGATATATGCTTTTAATTGGAAAACGTTTAGTAACTTGTTAGCGTCATGTTGGTTTTCTCTGATTAAGTAGCTGACACGCTCTATAGCTGTGCTGCAACCGTTCACCAGTTAAAGGGTGCTGGTTACCGATAAGCGGAAATCTACCGATGATATATGTTGAACTGATCATTATCCTATATTTTTGGGAAACTATTTTGCAGAAATGCGAAAAACGAGCTTCTTTAAGTAACAAATAGCTTTTCATTCAAAGGCTGTCTATTATAATTCAATATCAATAATTGTAAGTGATTGTACTTTTGAAAGTTACCCCTGCTTTATTTTCGCGAAATTTTAATGGAATTTCTAAATTGCATTGATTTCGAATTTGTAAATCCGCTCAGCTATTAAATCATATTGCGTTCTATTTTTTTCCACTGAATACATCCAGCTGTATTTCAATTGCACTCTTCTTTCAATACTTCATCTTCTTTCTCTATCTAATAAGCGAAGCTGCCTAAATGGCAATAATGTTGAAAAAATTGTAGTTTTAAGAAAAGAGCATATTGACCATTTTTGTAAAAAATTACATGACGTACATTTGTTGTTTTTGTTTATTGTATTATATTATTATTATTTAATTTTAAAATCCTTTGCACACAAAATCAATATACAAATGAAGTGTTAAACACTTTTTAGGATTTCAAAAAAAGTCTTTTCTTTATTAATTAATCTTGGTTGTTGGAATTGATTGAGGTCTTTTGTAAAATAAATGTGATTTTTCTTGGTTGGTCAATTCCAAATATATTTCTTTTCCCTTTTACTTTCATGTAGTTAAATGTTATCTTCAATCGTAAATGCTATCTTAAATATTTTCCATTGTACATGATGCAAGGAAGGCGTAAAATTTTAGTGAAATAAATAACATATTTACAAAAGGCTACCATGATATAAGTAATAAATAATTATATGTAAAAATACAATGAATATAAGTTTGTTTAGTTTACATGTATTGAAAAATTTCACCGATCACCGGACTAAACGGCCGATAAACGGTGAGGGCTCAACTCAACTCTTTGCCAGTTCACAACAAAAATTTCTGACCGGTTGCATCACTGCTCTGGAGACGTCTTACTATAAGAATATTGGTCATATTTACTAACTCAATCTTTCATATGTCCTAAGTAATTAATAGCTCGTATTTGGCCAATTCAATAATATATTTTATTAAAAATAGATTGGATAATTAGTGCTATTTCATTAGAATATTAATTTTTAGAATTTTCATAAAGTTTATTAGTTGAAATATGAAACATGAAAGGATCCATGCAGTTTTATAAGAATTTATTCATTGAGTAAACTCCCAAAGCAAACAGTATTTCTCTTTCCATATAATGTCCATGGAGTTATTTTTCACACTTTTATATATTTGTATGATTCATTAGTCATGTAATTTTATTCACTTTAGGCATTATTCTTCTTTGAATTAGTCAGAAATAAGTAACTAATAATGATCAAGATTTATCTATTTTTTCTATAAATAATATTTATTTTGTATTCAATCGCAATGAATCAATCATTTTATTAATTATAGCATGACTACATTTACATCAATATCTATGTCTAGTACCATGAACCACCACCGAAACTGATGGCTGACGTTCGTTTTGCATTTTTGAGTAGATCATCTTGGGGAAATCTTTTACTGTGCGTTTCAGCCAAATCATTTGAGTTACTTCTTACTTCCGTTGTGAATAAGGTAAAAAGCAGAAAACAAATGAGAAAAGCACTGAGTTTCATCTTCATTGAGGCTGTATAATCTAAATTAATTGTCAAGGCGTTTCATATACATAGTTAATTTTTTAATTACAATTAATTACAGAAAGTTTTCAATTGCGAAATTACTTGCTTAAGTAAAGGTCTTTATTCAGGTTATTGGACGTTTTGAATGTCTTGATATTTGATTTATACTATTTTCTTAATATATTTGCTTTTGATTTAGGAATTTGTATTAGCAATTCTCAAGATAGTATCTAAAGTATTTATCAAACTTGAATAAATCAATATATGTTTTTGCAAGAATAATTCCATGTCTTTACAATATTTAAAGGTCACTAATATAAATTCATTGTATTAACAAAGTTCATAGCCCATATCATCAAAATTGACTTAATCTTCTGATTTATTATATTTTAGGGGTTTTATAAGGAAATTTTCATGAATATGTTCATTAAAAATATTTCTTGAACTTTCAATGATACTGTAAATGAATCTACTTAATGCATTTAAATGAAGTTATTTGTTTACTTAAAAAGCACAATATTGCTATTATTTACAGAAGTCTCACATATGAACTTGAGACAAATGTTAGAAAAGGGCTGAAGTAAAAGTCACATCGAGATGTTATGAGAAACAAAGGCGTTTATGTATTTAAGTGCAAAAATTAGAGTAGTAATATGGTTATTTCAAAAATCTACATGTTCATATTATTTTAATTTTCTGTATGGATTTATTTAATATATACTTTTAACTTACGCACATTTGTAGTCCGCAACATTTATAAAAGCACTTACATTAGTTGCAAGAAAAAAGATTTTGCTACAAAGGTTATTAAAATTTGTGATATTTTCTGAATTGTATTGGCCAATTAGAATTAAATATGCTGTCTTTCTTTATATTGTTTTTGTCTTAGTCAATTAGTTTTTGAGATATATAGTGATTTTTATGAATGAGCAAATCACCTGAAATTGATTAAGCTTAAGTCCATTTTAAGTAATATATCTTTCAAACGTTACGTAAACCATTAAATGCTAAGCATTTTTTACAAAAATAAGGTATAAATGAAATTAATAATTAGAAAAGAATTAAGTAGAACAGTCTTTTTATGTTACTGGAAGTAATGCATTTGTGTGAACAAAGTTCCATAATGTAAATATTTCAGTTCTTGCAATAGCCTGTTGCAAAACAAATGAATTTGATTATTAAAGTGGAATTTTGATTGATTGTATCAAATGATCAGAAATTAGTATGCATTTTATTATGGAGTTCTGCTATTATAAAATAGCAGATTTTATCAATATTGCATTAAAACTTTATTTGATGAACTGCCAAATGACATTCGCATAAATATTATTACATGATCAAAATATATTTTAATATGTTTTAGTTGAAAATTTAACTAATAAAATTAGTTTTATAATTGTGTTGAGCAATTGTTTTATATTAACTTACTTTAGGCCAGTTATATCACAAGTACAAAGTCTTCAATCGAATTTAAATATGCAGCTAAAAGTCTCTTGACCCTCCTAATCCCTGCAATTTGCCGGTCCTTAGTGCTTCACCTCTATAACTCTTCGTTGGATTGATCTATTAATAATCAGACTTAGGTCAAAGTTATCTTATTTTATTTTAGTTAGGTTTTCGAAATTATATAATTTCACGAATTTTTTAAGTGTCATGTAGTGACGCCACGAAATATCAAAATGTGGGAAATTTTGCAAAAATCCAATGCGTTGCAAAATTTGAGGCTAACAAAGTTTGGCGGAAACATTGAAATTTTAAGATAATATTTATATAAATAATTCAATATCGGGACAGAAAATTCACGTAGAAAGATTATTTGGGGCAGTAACTCCTATGAATACAAACACAGCCGAAATAAAAATGTCATTGGCTGATACAAATGGAACGCTGCTGAAAGAAGTTATACTGGTGATCAATTTTTTAATAGTTTCTGATCCAATTTAAATTTTGAATAGAATTAATTCATGCAATTTTCCTGATTTCACAAACTTACCTAAGTTGAAATTTTGCCATCATCTTTAACTAAAATGTATTATACATGTATATGATACAATGAAAAAATTCGAAAAAATTAAAAATGTTTAAATTGTTGAAAAAATTTTTGTTATTGATTCATATCAATTAAATATCTAACAAGGTGGAACTTCGAAATTTACTCTTCCGCGCTATGTACTCAGGATAATGTATAGTCTTCCAATTTTTGTAAAAAGTAATCATTAATAATAATTGCTATGCGTATTTTACAGTTTTTTCATACTAACAATTGTGAGTATGAAAAAAACTTTAAAATACGCGAAGCAATTATATTTGATAAGTAAAAATGAATTCTAATGAATTCCATTATTTCTTAGTGTTAAATCCAATCATTATCATATTTTAAAAAATTCCCTTATATTTAGATTTGATAATTTCATTAAAATAACGATAGCATCAAATTTCTGAATATTGAATGTTATTAGCACTTAGTGAAATATATTTTTGCAACATTTTATTTGATTTTATTATAGAATTCTCAATAAAGCCAATCTCAAATAGGTTTAAATCAAAAAATTGTAGAACTCCAAAATTTACAGCTTAGTCTAAAAGTTACTTTGGGAGTGCCATAATTTGGGCGCGTAAAAACTTAAGCAGCCTATTGATCATTTTAAAGTACAAAGCGTTTTTTCCAAGTTTATATAGAATTTTCTTCAAGCATATTAGCAATTTAAAAAATTGTGAGGTATAGGCAGGGCTATTGGGGAACATGCTTTAATGCAATTCTGAAAATTTCTATTAAAACGCATTGCTGTAGCTGAAGTGGTTCAAAAGAATAATAATTTTTCTTTGAAAATATCAAATTTTTGAAAAAGTTTCAAATTCTGTCATTACCCAAAGGCCATGTTTCATAACAAAATTGAGCCCATGGAGGCGATAAAGTACTTTTTATGTTTTTGATATGTGCAAAGTCAGACTTCGTGCAGCGTCACACCTCAATGGGATAGAGCCGGGTAGTGAATATATAACGAAAAAGAAAGAAGAGACTCTCCTCTATCATGTGTTACTTTCAAATTTAGCACAGCTTTAATAGTTTTGTGCTGTAAGCGTTTAAATAATTTCCAAAATTCCCAGACAATTTAGGGATAGAAATATATTGCAAAATTTGTCTAGACATAAAAATGCTAATCTTGCAAATATTTAAGATAAGATAAGATATTCTTTATTCAGATAAATATTGACAATTAAAAACTGATAATTTATCTGAATAGCGTCAAAAATATGCAAACATACATACAAATGCAAAGTATACTATGCAATAAATCTAACAGGCTAGGGAGAAATTACTAGGAGATTTCAAGTACGGGTTGTTGAGTAATCATTGTTGTAGAATTTGTATCCTAGCCATGATTGTCCTGAGATATACTTTTGCTTAAGATAAATTTTAATTTGTTTCTTAAAAGCTCTTAGTTTTTCAATATTCTTTATCTCTTTAGGTAATGAATTCCATGTTCTGATAGCGGTATTAATAAATGATTCTTTCAAGACTTTTTTTCTGTACTTAATGCAGGAAAAATGTTTTGATCTGGAGTTTTGTTTATGAATAAAACCAGGCATTGAAATCGTATTATAAGGTGGTAAGTTCTTGATGAGTTTAAAAAATGTCAACATAGTATTCAAAATGACAAGCTGTCTTGGAAAAGGATTGATTTGGAAATGTAGTCCTTAGTTCTGGCGGAATTTTTCTTTGAGACATTAAGTGCCCATTTTAATTGCACATCAAGTTTCTTGAAAAAAGCATCTTTTATATCAGTGAATAATATATTTGCATAATTTAGATGACTCATTATAAATGCATGAAAAAATTGAATTATTGCACAAGCTGGTAATTGCATTACTATCATTGACATGTTTCTTATACCAATGGCTAATTTTCGAACTATTGCATTAATGTGAGATTCAAAATTTAGCTTAGAATCAAAAATTACTCCTAGGTACTTGAAATTATCTACAGTCGGGATGCTAATATTATTGACATTAAGGGTTAAGGCTGAAACATCGTGAGTATATTTAGTGGGCTGTAAAATACAAAATTCAGTTTTATCTTCATTTATAAGCAACCTGTGCATCCTGAAATACGTACATAATTTGTTACAATTTAATGCTATCGATTCAATTGCCATGTGCATGGATTTATTATCGCTGAATATGCATGTATCATCGGCGTATTGAATTAAATTACAATCAGTTGTCATATGCATATCGTTTACGTATATACTGAAAAGAAGGGGACCAAGAATTGTTCCTTGAGGAACACCATTATTAACAGGTAGCCAATCTGAAAAAACATCGCTAATCTTTACTCTCTGATATCTATGCTTCAAATAACTAGTTAACAAATTTCTGCTATTATAAGAAAATCCCATATGTGATAATTTTTCTATAAGTATGCTATGATTAATAGAATCGAAAGCTTTAGAAAGGTCTAAGCAAGCAATAGCAACGAATTTATTTGCATCAAGTGAAGATCTCCAGTTCTCTGTAGCTTTTAAAAGTGCATCAGAAGTTGAAAAATTTTTTCGAAATCCAAATTGAGTATTTGACAAAAGATTATATTTATTTAGGTGTTCTGTTATTTGATCGTGCAATAATCTCTCGAATATTTTGCTTATTGGAGATGTTATCGAAATTGGCCTATAATTTTTCGCAAGTACAGGATCGTTTTTCTTAAAAATGGGAGTAACATGAGCAGTTTTTAAGTAATCCGGAAAGTAATTATTTCGTATGCATTCGTTAAATATATAATTTAAGGGACTAGCAATCGTATGTGCAGTGACTTTAAGTGCCCATGAAGGAATGTTGGAAGGCCCACTTGATTTGTTGGACTTAAGCTTGTGAATTGCTTTTAATGTTTCTAAACCTGTTGTAAAACGGAAAGAAAATTCGGATTGAAAAAATTTAGGCGAATTATTTTCATACTTAACAGTTGGACCATTGTATTTTCCTAGGTTAATAAAAGTCTGATTTAATTCGTTAGAAATTTCATAGGTATCTGTGATGATTTTCCCAGTTTCATTTTTGATAGAATTAATACAATTTGATTTAGATTTCTTACTATTACTGATATCATGAATAAGTTTCCACTTTGACTTTTGATTTGGCAAACAAGCGTATTCATTTCTAATGTATTCATTGAACGCCTTGCGATTTGCAATATTGGATAAATTTCTAGCTTTTTTATATGCAACAAAATTTCTATGAGTTTTGGAAGTTCTAAATATTCTATATGCGATATTTTTTTCACGAATCAATGTTTTGCAAAATTCATTTATCCATGGTTTACTATGCGTAGATGTGTGCGAAATGCTTGTATGATTTGATTTAATCATAATTTTCTTTTCTGGACAAAATTTATTTACATAAAATTCAAAAATTTCTAAAAAATGTATCAACATTGTGTTTGCATTTGGGGCAGTATACACAGGAAGCCAGTTTTCTGAAGAAATTGCCGATTTAAGATTGTTAATATTTTCAGTACTATTTTCACGGATTTTTATCCACTTTGTGACATTATTCGAAGACGATTCAGATTTAGAAAACTCAATACATGTAATGAAGTGGTCAGAAATAGGGCATTCAGATGAGTAAAAACTATATGATGCATTATTTGTTTCGGCAAGCACAATGTCATCAATTAGCGTGGTACTTGATGATGTGATTCTAGTCGGCAGTGTTGCGTTAGCCAATTTTAAATTGAAAGCATTTAATATTAGGTCAATTTTGCACTGTTCATTAGTGTTAAAGTAATTTAGGTTCCAGTCTCCAAGTAGCATTAAATCTTTATTTTCAGAACAAGCTAAAGATAATTCCTCTTCTAATTGCTGAATAAATAGATTAGCAAATTTCTTGTTTGGACAGTAAGATACATTTAACAACTGTTTTTTAAATTGAGAATTTTTTATTGGATTATTAATTTCTACCCATAGACTTTCAAAATTAGATGTTAGATTATTCCCAATATCATTGCGTTGTTTTGGATTAAATGACTTTGGTATTAGAAATAGAACTCCACCACCTTTTGTTTTACCTAATGGATTGCTGGATAATCTGTCTCTCCTAAATACTGTATATTTTTCGCTGTTAAAAGACCACATACTATCAAGATCGTCAATTTTTAACCAAGTTTCCGAAATAGCTAAGATGACATCATTTTTAAAGCTTGAAATTAATTGTTTATATTCAACATTTTTGCTGCTAAGATTTTGAAAGTTCAAATGTAAGTAGTTAACAGAATTTGTGATTCCATTTAGCTTTTTAAAAAAAGATTCGAAAGTTAAAATCGGACCTGGATTTGTTTCAATACCATATACAGTTAATAAAAGGAAATATATAATAGCAGTTATTAGTTTCTTTTTAATGCTGATAACAATAGCGAAAACGGGATTGATCGAAACAACAAAATTTTTACTTTTACTAAAAAAGATGCTTTATGGATATGAAGATAGAAAGGTGTTGGCAAAATTGAATCGAATTCACAAGTGTTATGAGTACCAATGAGATATATAACGGCAAATAGTAAAATTTTTGATGTAAACATAAACTTAATTTTAGGGTTATTGTAAGTTCTCCGTAGCCTGGGCGTTTGGAAACAAATATATAATAATTCACAAGACATAGTTAACATTTAAAAAGTTTCTTAGCTGCTGAATTAGGTCGCGTGCAGTGTTAATCGATGATATTTGCGGAGTAGCGGCGACTTCTGCGTAAGAGCGATGGGTTGTAGAGGGTACCCTCCGTGTGACGCGAGGCTGATTAATTAGCGCTGATTGATTAGGTCTATGATAGAAAGGTCGCGTGGTGCTCCTAATTGTCGGGTTACATTGCGTGCTAGTGTAGTTATTAGTTCAAATAGAAGTCTGAAATATTTTATCAGGTCAAAATTTGGTTCTTAAGTTCAAAATATGGTAAAAAAAATCGACTACTTATGTGAAAAAGCTTATCGACATTTGAATTCAAATCAAACTAAATGTTCTAATACCTTTCTTGGACAAAGTTTTTCACAGCACCAAAAACCTTGGCACGCGTCTTCATTATTTGTTGAAAATGTTATACATTATATTTCGTTATATGCTAGCAGTATTGTATAACACATTTTCAGCAATGCATATTTAATGCGAAGTAGTTTCAATTTTATTATTGTGTCAAATTTTTTTTGTTTCAAAATAAAGTAAACAGTTGGTTTTCACTTAGTTCGTTATACACTGCTGTAATGTAATATAATGTCAATTAGGTAATTTTATAATTGGATTTTTCTTTACTATATTTAGGAACTCATTCGCTACTGTAAAGTAAAAGAAAGAAAACGCGTTTCTTCATAAGCATAAAACATATAGAAAACGAAAATTATTTATTTAAATTTCAATAAAAGTATTATAAAATACATTGAGCTATTTAATTCGAATTTTCAAATACCATAAAATATTATACGAGTATACAAATATTATAATCATTTGAAAATTTGGAAGACTGCTATTTCGAAAAACATTATTTTAGTAAATGACAATACAGATTGTTTAATCAGTGTGGTGTCATGCCATACCATTATGTACATTATTATTTAACCATAATGGTATGGTAGGTGAACAATTTATTACCATTATGGATGGAAACCTAAAAATTGAATATAATAGTAATCCATAAATATATTGTTATATATACAGAATTAGTATTTGGGTGCAAGAAAATTGTTAAATTATCTTTAAAAAGCAGCTTTAATAGATTGGAAACAAATTCTAAAGATGAAGTTGCTTCCCACCTAAAATATAAGAAATAACAAATTTGAAGTTGTTTTCCAATTTTAATGTTTGCACTTAACAAAGCATGTTTTACTGGAAACAAACAAAGAATGTATTTGGTTTACTTCAAGTTTTGTTTCTGAATACTTCAAAATGTTTCTGCTGATTTCTGAGTTGCATGATATATCGCCATAGTGAGGTTGCCCTCCATAATTTGTTTAAGATGATCGAAATCTTTGAATTATTTCCGTGCCTTGCACGTGTAAATAAGACGAATTAAAATACAATATTCTACACTTTCACGTAAAATGGCACGGAAATTTTATGTAAATACGATTTGGTACTAATAATAGCATTCACAATGCTGTTGTGAAAATTCCAAACTTAAATTTTTAAGCTTTGTTGCAGTTTCTATTTATTTATCTAAGTATTATAAATTACATTTTGGAATGGTATTTCCACATGTATCCATTAACACAATTTTTACATAATAGCCATTATCCATAATGTATAGACGAAATTTAAAATATCACCTTTATGGATGACTAATAAATTTTATTTTGCCATATATATGGCTACACCAGAGATGGACAAGGGCCAAAATTTTCAGGCCTGGCCCGTCAGCTAATATTTCAAGCCCGTTTTCGGCCCGTTAATATTTATTGATCCATTTCAACACATTAATTTTTCTGCAGATTTTTTGTTTATTAATTAGCCTTTTCTAGAACAACGAACCTAAATACAAAAACAGAATTAAGATTTTATTAGCTTTGCTCTATAGCAGCTGTTTAGAAGTTCACTATCACCAATGTCTTGGGGTCGAGTCTACATCTTTTTTACCTACACACTTTTATTAAAACTATAATTGTAGGAATAGGAGTAAAATTTATTTATATTTACAAGCTTGTTATAATTCAATTTATTTGGCCCGTTTTTTGTCCATAATTTCCTAAATCTTGGGCCTGGCCCGGCTGCTCGTGTTCATTTCTGGGCTATACCATAAACACAAACTCTGGTATTAATGTTATCGATATGCTATCATCAAGGCAAATGTATTTGGAATAACCGGTTTTTATAATTTGCTACAATCAATTTATATTGACTTTGGTTAATAAAATCTTTGTTTTAGGACACTTACTTTCTTCAATTATGAAATTTATGCTTGCTTATAACCATCTGCAAGTTTCAAATTCAGGCACTTACCAAAATTCAGTTGCTTTCACTACATATGTATACAGATTCATACATATAACAAACAATCATTTTGTGTACCTTTGCAGCTTAAGCAAGGCATTTTATGTTCATAAATGTTTACTCACAGTGATTATTTTGTCTATTATGAACCAGATTCCAGAATGTGTATAATCAAAACGATTTTGCCGACATGCCCAGAAATCCATTACATTTCAAAACATTACAAGATTTTTATTGAATAATATTTAGTTATAAACTAATATTAAGACAGAAATTTATCTTTTATAATATACAATGAATTACTTAATAGCAGTGCATTTAAAATACTTTTGCTCTTTAATTATATTATATTATATAATTATGTAGTAAAATAGCTTTATACTCTAATAAATTGAAACGTAGATCAATAAAAGAATAGACAAAAATAATTTAATTCCGCACAGCTTTCTTTAATTGCACCACATTTTACTGAAATTTCCCAAAACAAAATGCTGAAATTCTCTGTAAATAAGTTACTTGGAAATGCTTAAATTTAGTGCAATTTAAAAGTATTTAATTTTCTGGTAAAAAATATAGAAACCATAAAGCAAGAAATCACTGCGTTTTAATTTCCATGAAATACATTGTCAAATTAACTAAGTTAACCCAAGTCAATGTATGTTTTGGATTAGTTCTTCTTATTGGAATATAATTCAATATTTTGTAGATCTTCTAGATATCGATTTACAATAGGCAAGTTAATCACGATGAAGAAAATTATGTATGATTGTAGATTACCTTACTCAACAGCAATGATAGGGAGCATCTTCAATCAGTTTCATAATAAACAAAATAATTGCTGTGAGTAAACACTGCGAAAACAAATTCCCCTCCTAGGCTATAATCGTAGACAAATGTTGTTGTTTGTTAAATGCCAGAATCTGGAATTCACAGAATTGCTATATGCAAGCATGAATTTAAGCATTGAAGAAATTTAAATATTTGGGCTAAAAATTATATTAAGCATTAGGAAGCACCCAAGTATAATAAACTATAATAATCGGATGGGGATTATGTTTAGATTTCAATTTTTAGCTAATTTTTATAATTTTTAAGAAGTTTGTGTATTTATATTGACCATATATTAAAGAAATTAAATAATCATGAAAAACAAAAAATCTGAAGATGTTTCACACTTGGGCAGTGACTAGAAGTACTTAATAATTTCATTTTGTCAATATTGAGAAAAACTAGCATGCTCTGCTTCACAATGACAAAAAATAATTGTTTGCACAGTTGTGCATTACTGACATAGTCAATTGATTATTGACTTATAATAAGTCATAGTAAGTATTAGATTGCCAACTGATTTTCTGCAATTGATTATATTTTGTTTAATTGACCTATTACTGTTCAAGTTCTGCTTCAAGCAGCGTAAGCTGGCAGATCAACACAATGAATAATTTTGATTTGCGTCACTTCTAATCACTTTACAAAGTTGAGAAAAGTATACCAAAAATGTATGAACACTTTCTATGCTTTTCCAAGATGCCGCCGCAGAAGACTATGAAAAAATATTAACATATTGCTTTTGAAAAAATATGATAATTTCCGTTGTTACTGATATAAAATACTGTACCAGAAAAATGGTTTTTATATATGACATTCAATAAACGCCCAATAGGCAATTTTTCCTAATAAATTGATATTGATACAGTTGTTATATCAGTCAAATGTATCATATGATGGTCATAAGCAAGGCCTAGCAATAAAGTTATGCAAAAGCTTTGAGATGCAATAAATACGAAATAACTATATTTGCAATAGAATTTTTTATCAACATAATATAGCAGTATTTTTATTTAAAGATAACTACGTATTCAAATAATGGAAAATCACCCTTTTTTCAAATATTAAATTAGGAACTTATTGCAAGCTACACATTCTTAAAGCTTTTTAGAACCTTGCTAATCCTTGCTAATCAAGGTGCATCTGCTTGACTACAAAAACCTAAATCTATTAGTATGTGGCCATATACTATGCTAGAGCTAACTTTTATATATGAAAAAAGTTTTGCAATGCGAAATGCTATTTTAACATAATTGCAATCGTTATAATGGTTTTTACTTTTCACCCGCTTTCATGTATAGCTATGGACTTCTATAATGTAGAAAATAACGTTATGCTCCAATTCAATATTGCCGTCAGGATTTCTTAGGTTCTATGTTAATATGCTATTTTAATGCCATTACGATTATTAGTTCTTGAAAGCTAACCTAAAAAATAATGAATAACAACTAATCGTCATTTAAAAATACCCTCCAATAGTATTGCAATATATTGCAATGTTTTGCAATAATATTTTGACTAAATTTATTGTTATATATCTACTGTATTTGCCAATTTTAGCCAAAGTAATGGTGATGTTGTTGAACTACATAGGATTATGGGACCAAAAATTTCATAGGATTGGCCCTTAATTCTTCGTGACCTTTCATCATTTTGTAGTTGTACTCTATTTATTGTAATATCCAAGCTTTAAAAACTATGATATATTTTCTAAGTCCCATTAATTATTATGAGCTAGCGAGAATTTTTTTCTTCAAACGATTAACTGGTAAAAGTGTTTGTAAGAAAAACCTTATGATGTTATTTTCAACATAAAATGCCATTTTGTAAAATTGACTCAAGTAAAAATTCAATTGAGAAAATTTTCCATTGACTTTTTCAACTAAGTAAGGTATCGAGAATGGAAATTACACAAGAATTTTGAATCACAATCTGTGAAAAACTTATGTTTGCAGAAAAGATTGACATAAGAATACAATTGAGACTGTTCAATAACTTAGGAATCAGCAGACTCAAGCTATGTTGGTGCAATTGCCACAGAATTTATATTTCGCTTAAATGTACTATTGATTGTTTTGGTTAATAAAACGTTTTTTATCATCACAATTTAAAATTAAATAATGCTACACATTGTTAATATTTAAAACACAACACACAGTTTTCAATGTAACTAAATTTCTTTCTGCAAACATCTATCTAGTCTAGGCTCGCAATTTTAGGGCTTGATGCAATGACTGCACTTTGCAATTTCAGTTTGTTTGAAAATGTGAATGTCCAAATAATCCAAAAGCTTTGAAGTTGTTGCAAAGTAAGCAAATGGCAAAACAAAAACATACAAAACTGGAAATTATTTGCACCTTGATGGATATTTAATATTTAAATAAGCACTTCTAAATACGTAGTGTATTGTTCAAGACTATAGAGGAATAAATTACAATCATAAATATTTGCAAACAGATTTCTTAGATAATATTTATAGGTTCAGAATTGGCAAAATAAATCTAGACAATATGTCAGCAAAGCTAATTTCATTCTCCAATTTAAATACATCTTTAACTGAAGATATTCATAATAAGGCTCTCATTTACGGACCTAAGACACACACTTTACCTTAGAAAATTGTAACAATAACAGTAAATTTCGAGAAAATTTATTTTCCATAGATTTGCAGCACATCAAGATAATTGTTGACACCAATAAAATATCAACTAGGCAGTTTTTTATTAATAATAACAGCAAAACAAATTTAAGTCAACATTTAAATACAAATCTATACATGTGTAAATTATAATTCAAATTATATATAATCTTCTTTAAATGGAAGGTTCAATTGCAAAATTTGTTTTTTCTAATCAACTTTTGAACTCTTGCTCAGGCTTACTTTTTATGCTAAAATTACAATATTCTCAGCGACTAGTACTGAGATTTTCAGAATGTTGAAATTTTCTTCCTCATAGCACTTCGTACTGAATTTGACCTTTTTCTTCTTCTTGATTGCAAATACAGAAATTTCTGTTACATGTGTATGTCGATGTTTTTTTAACACAAATTTGCCATCCGATTTCTTATATCTTATTTTTCTAAAGCAAAATTTGCAAAAGCTTGGTTTTTTCAACGTCCCAACTGTCTAGAACGTATAGAACACTTTTTCTACTGAAGATTCATCTTCTATTGCCCTCAAAATGCATAAGGCACTTGTCTGCTGAATGATAATGCTCAAACGTTGTTGAATATATTCCTCTGCCAGTTGTGTCACTGTACATTTGGGGGTGCGGTGCGAGATGTCAGTATGGGACTCTAACATTTTCCCACAATTTTATGTACTAGATTTTCATTTCTCGTTTTGGTGTATATCAAAGTACTTGCATGACTATTGAGCCTCCAAAAATCTCTACAATTGTTTATTAAAAATATTTTTTCTAATTTTGGGGGCACAATTTTTTTCTATATTCCTGTAAGTACTTTGTTATTTTGGCATTTTGAGGCCCAAGGGGTTCCATATTCCAAGCTTGGGAGGCCTAAATTTGTTTAAATTGCTTCTAGTAAGACTTACTTCTATTTTTTCATAGTAATATATTTTGCCATTTGGGGATCCTGTGTGACCGCGCCCCATCAGTGACATCATTTGATGAAACTATAAGGCCCTTTCCAAGTTTTGAAACGAAGACTCCAGTGCATTTACCGGCGCTACCTTGATATTCAAAAGCAAAGGCTTGAAATGCATAGTCTTGTTGAGCAATGCCACAATTCAGGATTCAGCTTCTGTTGCAGCCTTAGCAGAAAGTGGAAATCCAACTGGGAGGAATTGCGTAAGCCACCAAAACATCCCACATTGAGAAGCGGCCATTTATCCATGAAACAGTAGTCATGTTGCGCAACATCTTTTCTGATCAATCCCATTTGTTCTAGTGAGCAAACTGCTTTCATAAAATAACATTAAAGTGAAAAATAACTAAAAACACTCAAAATACTAGCAAAAATAATGTCTCACACTATTATCGATTCGTCTTAAATACAATTATTAAAGTGAATGCATCCATAAAACAATGCTAGCACTTCCTTCTCTATTTGAGCATATTTTGTTTAGCTTTGATGAATAAAATTGTACAATTGCTACCAGTAGATTTTATTAGTGTAAGCTTGCTATTGGCATAAAACATGAACCATCCATTTGCAAAGTGATAGCTAATTACTATAAAAGTTTCTGCATCTGATGTTATTATTTTTAAAAAATACATTTAAAGCGTTACTTTTTTTCATTCCAAGCCCATTTATCATCCTTATTTAAAGTTTCTAGTATTTGGAGATAGGAGGAGGCAATGATGCTTTGATGGCCACTTGTGATTACTTCCTCCTGTGATATTTCAAATTAGCGAGCATTCAAGATTTTGTCTGAAAAAAATCAGTCTTTCGCCTAAGCATATATAATTTTTTCGGTTTATCGAGTTGAGCCATTAAATTGGCCATTACTTTGCTATGCACTTTTCTAACGACATTCTTAAATATTGCTTTCAAAAAATTGTTAATCAAATGTTAGGAAAAAGGCAGAGGCATCGTTTTTGTATTTTCTCGAAATCTTTCAAATATATTTTTACTATGCTTAATTATAAATACTGTATATTAAAAATTCTTAAGGTCCCAGGCTTTTATATTCAAATCAAATGGTCTTCAATTTCCATTCAATTTCCACAACTATTTTAAAAACATTTCCATAATCTTCCATGAATTTCCATTTCTTTCCATAACCCTTAGAACTAGTTGCTATGGTTCTGCCCCAGTAGTGTACCATCCAAGCCACCTAAAATTTGAGACTTAGTGGTCTTCCATGCCTACCACTGACTTCTAACTTAACTATAATGTTAACCAAATCACAATTCAGTGATTGGTTGAAGCTGCTAAAACACACATAAAATTTTGGAATACTTTTGAGGCTGATCTCAGTCAAAGAGATTTCAAATTCATTGTTTTAGTTAATTTTATTCCCAGACGTGCTCACAATCAGAGTTCAGTTTTAGAGAATTAAAATTTAATAATTTAAAGTCAGACATGCATGGCGACAATATATGGCAAAAATTCATGCATTGTAGATAATTATAATTATAGCGGTATTACTATACATTAGAAAGTACGATATATGTGTGTCTATTAACGGGTATTTGATGTCACCAATGAGACTGAGCACAGTTTTAAGAAATTCTGTAACCATTCGCAACAATTTCCGTACTTAGGTATGGAAACTAAAACTGATTTAGCTGTAACAATGTTTAGAACAAATATTTAATGAATGTTGTTTATATTAATAAAATTATGACGATTTATTCAACATGCGCTCTTTTGAATTCTCTTGTTCATGTAGACATTACACAAATGAAAGTACTTTTTAAGTCTGATTATTTAGACAAGTCTATATTTTCTTTGGAGGAAGTTCTTAAAACTCTGAATGATTCAGACTTATTTTGGTTATTTTAATATATTATTTATTGTTCTTAAAACATTTATTTTTCGAACAGCAAATTTAAAGAGTTGTGAATATTTTCAATGGTGTTAACCTCTAATTACCAAGTGGTCATTTTTTTACCACAGGCGGAAACTTTTGCTTATCAATTTATCACACTTTTCATGTTCTTTAGAATACACTAGTTAGTATATGTGCTTCCTGATCCTTGAATTTGCTAAGTCACTAGTTGCCATGGGGTCATTTAGTGAAGCTACTTGTTGGCAAATAGCTTTAATTAGTAATTTATTGATATTGCAGCTTATAATAGTTTTTTAATATATATCTCAATACATCTATCATACAAACTGGGAAATAACACATGCAAAGGCTCTTTCTTGAAGATTTAGCACTTACTATGATACATAATGCAGTAGAAGAAAGACACAAGCCTGTTCTAAGCACATCTACATCCTTGTCAGTTATATCTAAGCCTAAATGAAACTGATGTGCTAAATGTAACCGCTATGAAGATGAAAAAACTAGTGATGTCTGTATCAAATGTTTTGAAGCAATATGTAAGCAACATACTAGTATCAGGCAAAAAACTTTTATCTGTATTTTTACTCAATGTCAGTAAACTTTAATCTAGTTATTGTGTTGTTTGCAAATTATTTCCTTTTTTTCTGCACAAAAATGGTACTCAGATTATAAGAATCTTGTGCAAGTTCTTTTGTCATCACTGTACCGCAAAAAGCACCGCACTGCCTCATACCCGTCACCAGTCACGCACCATTCTATTATTAAATATTAATGAAGGGATAATAAAGTGTATTAAATAAACAAAAATAAAAGAAAACAAACGAAAACAGCAGTGGACAACGATCAAGCTCCTAAACATAATTAAATATTAAGGACAAAACAAACAAAAACACACTTGAAGGTATAACAGAGATATGAACACTAACACAAAATGAAAGGAAAACTAAACAAGGAAGCTAAACAAAAACAAAACAAAGAACCAAACCAAATTAATAAATTAATAGACAACCATACACACAGACTTACCGAGGCGTTAAAAAGGGACAAACGAAGAATCTAAAAAAGTTTACGGGTAAATTTAAAATAATATATACATAATTAAAAACGTAGCAGTCACATCAATAATGATGGCTGGTCTTTTGGTAGGACTATGCTTTTTATAATGTACTCTATGGTGGCGTAAAAATTTGATGTACTTAGTAAGTCTGAAAATATTTGAAAGTCCGCTGGTTTTTGTGTTATTCTGGCTGCGCAGTGAAATATCAGGTGCTTGGGGTTTTCATTTTCTATTTTGCATAATCTACATAAGGGCGTCTCAATTAATCTAGAAAAGTAAAATTTATCGCGATTTATAATTCGATTCAAGGTGACTTTATACATGATTGTTTTATAATAAGGGCGAATAGTAGAGTTTCTTAATTTTTGGAGTATATTTTGAATTGAAAATTTAGTAATCAGCCAATAGCTTGAAGCTTTATCAAATATTTTTTCTATATCTGGTTCATGGTAATGGGAAAAATCGTTTAAAGACTTACCTTTGATGGACGATTTAAATTCTAACTTGAAACCCCGTTTGTGTATTATAAAGTTTTGCAGACTTTCAGGTTCTATATCTTGATTGAATTGAATTGGTTCCCCATAAGTTTTAGGTTTGCGTATGATTGAGTCTAATCGGGTACTACAGCCATTGGGGTTTAATTGAAATTTTAGACTTCTTAGTGTTTTTAGTGTGGATGATAGTGAGGGGCATATGGTTATGAAAGACTTAGTTAGACTGATGTTACAAAGCATGTCCTGTAAATTGCTTCTGGCTGTAAAATTAGAAATAATTTTAGAGTACAACTTGCTTACGGGATGCCAATCTATGGTAAGGCGAAGGCCATCAATGTACTGTTATTAACTAAGTTATTATACCAAATACAATATTACCCGTTATTACCTGTAAACAATTCAATTCAATGTGCTATCAATAATGCAGTATGGAAAAATAATGATCATTCACGACCAACTAAATTATTATATTGTAATTACAAAAACGGAGGAATTCAGTTAGGAAATATCTATTATTATCAATTAGCTTATAAAATAAATAATATATTCACAATACTCAGAGCAGATTGGCATCCAGCAAACAAGTTGTACTCTAAAATTGAAAGGTACTGGACATTATTATTCTGCATTAAATACTTCAGATTTTGCCTATTTAAAATTCATAAAATGAATAATTGGCTATATACAAACTAAGAAGTATGGGGTCAAAATTTGACCCATGGTAATAAATGCTGCAACTTTTTTGGTAATTCTAGGGTTAAGTATGACTATTTTTAGAATTTGCATTTCCAGAAATTTCCATTATATTTCCATTCCATAAAATGATGTCCATTTCCATTCCATTTCTATTTCCACAATCTGGAAATGGAATGGAATTGAAATTTCTTGCAAAAAAAATACATAAACTACATAAAAAACTAATCAAAATACAGTTTAAAGAAATACATATATTTATTCAAATATATAATTACAATTTCATCGAAATCATGTCACTAACAGTTTTTAATTTTTAGTGATGTCAGACTTTGGGGAAATGAAATTGAGTGAGATACAACTTTTCTATTGTGTCAATCATTCATCATGAAAAAATAAAATATATGCTATTATTAAACACATAAACCCTTGATAAGTTAATTCAATTACAGTTGTAGATAGGATATATTTGAACCATCATATAAGGATATACAAAATTAATAATTACTATGAAATGTGTGTGTGTGTTTGTATGTGTAAGTACATTTGATTTTTATATCTAACAACACAGTAATAATTGGCTGACAAGAACATGTCAGAATTTCAACCATTCATTGGAAAAAAGGAACATTCAGGGTAAATTTCAGGCAAGGAATATATATTTTAATGAACAAATGTTCATTTTTACAACATGTGATAATTTATAAGGGAAGAAGTAAAAATTCTCAAGAAAAACAAAGACATTTTATACAATGATGGATCAGTGATTGTTGAATTTATTCAATAATGTACGTCTTTTTACACTTTCAATAAATGACTAGCATAGTAACTTTTTTAATAAATTCTAATATCATATCAAATAAAAAACTTCTACTACTATTTGAACATATTTTGGTCAAAAATGCCATGTTCTAGTTTCCATAGAGATTATAATTTCAAAACAATGTGGACCAATGAAGAAAATGGAGCAGAGAATTAACTAAAAACAAAAAGAAATTTGAGAAAAATATTAAGCAAATAAATAATGAAATAATATTGTATATTTAAAGTTTTTTTCTGTTTAATGAATCATATCTATTGAAAATTGTCATGTTTTGGCTGTTCATTTTAAATTAGTTGTTTTATTATGGATGATATTGCTTCTTATTAGAAAACTTATTTCTTTCATATCATGGTAAAGAATAAATTAAATTTGTGGTTATTCTGGTTGATGAGTGTAGATTGAAATGGAAGTTTTCTCAATCTAGCCATGTTTATGCCTAGCTATGAAATGGATGTTTTGATTTCACACTGTTTTTATTATGGAGGCATGTTTATTGTTGGATTTTCTGAATATGAATTTAAATTTTGGTTTTTATTCAGCACTCAGGATTTGTGTAGTAAGGCTTTGGTGAATTTATTTCCCAAACACTTATTAAGTTTCTTATTTTCAATAAATAATTAATGTTATAGCATTTTTGTTTCTTGTTGTGTTGAATATCATTGCATTAAATAATACTTACCTAAGTCAATTAATGTTCCAGCTGATACTTTATATAGTTATTAATCTCAAAATATGTCTACATGTAAAGCTCAGAGTATAGTTTGGATATCAAATACATCTAAACATACAAATATTGTTATGCCTTTGATGCTTGCATTTAATGTCTTTGGTTTCATCACTTGTGCTAATTCAAATATTGCTTAAAGTTTTATGTTATAGCAGAGTTTATACTATGGTTAAATGATTTTATTGGCATTGTTTTTCCCTATATTGACCAATAAAATATTAATTCATAATTTTAGAAAAATTTATATTCATTGATTTCCATTTTGTTGTGGGAACATTATTATTTGTACTTGCTTTAAAAATTCCTTAGTGATTCTACTTATCAAATTCTTTGTAAACAGTCTGTTATTAATAGAAAATATTTATCATGTAGATTTATGTGTCCTGTTATTAACCATAGACTTGATTATGTCATATGAGTGCATGTGAACTTTGTGTTTTCTTACAATTACTGTATAAATTTTAGAGAATGAAACCAAAAAGATGCTTTCTCATTAATAATTGCTGGCTAATCTCATCACACAGTGCTTTGGTATGGGGAATTAAAATGATAAATGACATCAAATGACACTTTCCATAGTGTAAAAGAAGTCAAAGATTAAAGACAATACATTTTGGACTGGTGATTTCAAATGCATCTAAATGCAAATAACAAGGTATGTTGATACTTTTGTTTTCATCATCTACATATATTATAGTATTTCACAGTTAACTGGGCATCTTTTTAAATTATGGTTCCAAACAAATTTATGCACATTGATTTCTGATATGTCATTGAGTGTCTTGTTTTAATCACATATGTTTAAGTATCTTTTAACTAACAGTTGACTCAAACTAAATTATACACATTGATTTTTGCTATGTTCAATATCCTGTTTAACCTTGTCAGTTTCACCATATGAAAATCACAAAAAAGTTTAAACTATTTTGTATCATTAGTTCATAGGTGATGCAAATAATACACAGGGAAAAAGTTTTTTCTCTAGCTCTCTCCCAGGAGAAATAAATAATTAGTCCCATATTTAGTACTTTGCATCTTTATACATAACATTCTGTTTCATATTTGTATTTAAAGTTTGATTACAGCATCCTAAATACATACAAAATAATCTTCTTATTGAAAAATTTATAACAAAAATGGCACTTTCATTAATGGAAATCTAAGAAAAAATTATTATTTTAATTTATGAATATATATATATATACAAATTTTCAAAATATGTGGGCGTGAGATACTATAGCAGAGGGTAATAGATACAGGTCTAAAAAAATTTTTTTTAAAAACATGAAATTCATACATTAGAAATTAAACCCCTATTCCAAATTCACAATGTAAAAATATTTTTAGATAAAATGAATTATTCTGGCTTTCCATCAAAAAAGGCATTGGATACTATAGAACATCAGAAAGTGCTGGCAGTTGAAACAAATCCCCTAGTATCTAGACCCTGCATATGTATATGTATATATATGAATATATATGAATATATGAATTATTGAAAGCCTAAAATTGTTAGACAACTGCACTCTGAACTGGGGATATTTCAGGCCTCAGCATGATGAATTCCACAAAATTTGAAAATATATAACTAATGTTAATTACAAATTTATGCCCAAATTTTATAGGGATAGATTGGTAAGAAAATGCAGTTTTTCCCACCATGTTTTTGGCAAATATTTTTCAAGTTATGAGTCAATGAGCTCAATAAAGTCACAGAGTACTAAAATTAGTACTAATTAAAAAATATATTTTTAGTGACAAAAATAAATTTTAATAAAAAGTTTGAATATAAATAGCAAATATGCATTTTGATATATATTCAAAGTAATTATTGAGGCATTCTAATGCTTAAATATAATGTATTACATGAAGAAATTGAACTATTGACTTTTGTTTTCTTGTCATCACAATGTAGTTGCAATAATTCTAATAATAAAGCTAACAGAAACTTAAAGGAAATGTTGTTGGTAGCAAAACTAACAAATAATCACTACTTTAATGCACAGCTAGAAATAGTGTGAATTTGTCCCTGTAGGGGTATGCTGTAGACATATTTATAATAAGTACTAAATTTAGTACTTGGACACTGACAATGTTAATCAAATGCATTTTAAATTTCTTAATTTTAAACTAGCAACTTACTGAAACTATAAATTATATGCACTTTGTTATGCCTTCTGGATGATATTGTGGCATAAAAACTTTCATCAATTTTGAATTCTATATTTTTCATTTATTTTAATTTTAATATTATTATTTTGAATTTATTTCAATTGTAATTTTGACATAGTGACAACAGTGCTATATATTTTAGTTTGAATTTCTGCTAATTTAACAGTGTGGTAAAACTCTAGCCAACTATTCTTAAAGGTTTTCTGTATTGGGTTGGCCAAGTGTGGCCACTCTTCCCCAACACAATCACTTGTTTTACTTTTAACTTATATTAGGATAGGGTATAACAGCAGGAGGAGTTAATTATTTTGTAGAATCAGTAAATCCATAAATCAACTTGAAACCCTCAATAAGCTAGGATAGTAGAACAGTTAGCTGATTTCATACTGGTACTAGAATATTAACTGAATATGTATTAAATTTTCAAGTCATAGTAGAGTTTATACCATGGTTAAGCAATTTTATAGGCATTATTTTTTACTATGGTGACATATAAATTATTAGTTTGTAATCTTCTCAAAATTATTAGAAATCTGTCTTTTAAATATTATGGGTTAATGCCTTCATATGTTATGTACACATTAGCTTTATTGGGGTGAATCTTCTGGATAACATTATCTCATTTCTATGGCAACTACAATACAAGGAAAAAAGTGGAGAATTATATACCAAGTAAATATCTACACTTAAAGTTACAAAGCAGTGGAAAGCAGAAAACCCATGTAAATGTCTACAGTCATGCAAAAACCATAAACCAAATAAACTGAAAAAAGATGTGCAAAATTGGAAAAAAAGATGTAACAGTCTACAATGTGTACAACCCAGAAAATCTGTATAAACCAAAACAAAATGCAAAAAGAAGAGTGGCATCTAAAACTAATATAATAATAATGGATTAAACAACACATGTTTATGTATAAATCTTACTAATAGCATTGCATGTATAATTTTTTAGAAAGCAAAATTGTGTCTTTTTCCATAAACCATGTTTAATTGTTTGGAAAACAAATTTGCTTTTATCATGTAAGTCTATGCTTCATGCACCTATAATGTTTAAGTTTTTGACAAAAAATATTTCTGGTTTTGTATATTGTATATTAGTGAAATTTAATTAAATTGTAATGAATATATGGATAGGTTAGTTGATAGAAAATGCATGGAATTTTTTATGGATAAGAAAATGAATTTGCATCTTTATGCATAAAATATGTTTAATTTTTTAGAAAGTGAGTTTGCTTTTACTGTGTAATTCTATATTTTATATGCCTGTAATGCTTAAGTTTAATGAAATATTTCTCTTTTGTATACTGGATATTAGTGAAAAATAAAAATTTCATAGCTGAACCTTGTCAATAACTACTTCAATTTACCTAAAGCCTAAAATTATAATTTAATTTTGTCAAAACATTTCTTGTTATCAATTATATCACTTTGCCCCATCCTAGAAATCAAAAATAAAAATTTCATTAAAAGATTAATTTGTTCAATTTAGTTTTGTCAAAAACATTTCATCACTAGATGGCATACAATAGAATTCATGCATGTCCACATTGCAAATATCCATGTGTTACAAGAACTTCAGGGTGTCCCAATGAGACAGGCTTGCCATGGTCTTAACTACTGTTAAACTTTTGATAGATTGTTAGAGGCTGAGGTTTCAGAGAGAACTCTAGAACCTTTACTTTTTTACTTTCCCTAATTGCAGTCACAGCAAGACTAAGGCATACAAGCATTGGTAATAAACTTCCAAAGAAAGGTAGCATTTTGAATCACCCATAGCATGGATAACTTGCAGATATATTCCAATTATTGGAGAATTTGTAGAAGCAAATAGAGACAATAGGGAAGAATTAAAATTAGGCTTCAGCTATCCATTTAAATTGCATTCTGTATTTAAGAGAAATTTTGCTCACTCTTGTGATTTATACAGAAAATTTAAAGAAATTTCATCCTGCAAGTTTTTTAAACTTTTATATAATGAGAATTCAAAGGTTCAAGCAATTTTCTAAGGACATTCTTTAATAATGAAATTTTCACATTTCTCTATTATGGTTTGTTAAATTCCTGAAAATTCTCTAAGGCATGCTTTATAATGAATTCTTGCTTGGTAGAATTGTAGAAATTCCTTAGTCAATCAGGCATTGAAAGGAAAAAATTCAAAAATTTTCTTGCAGAGATACTCATCTGAAACTGTGTTTGTTGAAGTAAATTTTCATGATAGTAATTCCACTTTATGTGTTTTCCAAGTGTGTAATAAATTCATGTTACTATAAATACTAATATCATGCAGTGTCTAGAAATGGTTTTGAATAATTGACAAAATTGGCATGAATTAGCAATGTCAAATTATTTCTTTAGCAGGCCACATGTGCTCTGTGAGTTGGAGGTTCATCACTTTTGGGCCTGCTTGGCGTTCAATGCTTGTTAGCAGTCAATTGGTGATGATGCTACAACATTTAAAATATATTTTTCATCTCCCAGTAATATGTTTTAGAAAAAAAAGGGAAATATACAAAACATGTGGATAATTGAATAAAAAGATTTGCAACATCACCATCAGCAAAAGTCCTACAAAATTTTGTAATAAATAATTCATTATTCTATTTATAAAATAATCAACTACATGAACATTAATGTTTGCCATTTGCTATTGGAAGAGAGCCATTCAGCTATCACTGCAGCAAATTTGAAATTATATTAAAAAATGAATATTTGCACAGCTATATCTCATCTATTGTATAAATATGTGAACTTAGAACTTTAAGAATATACAATATTGCTGGGAAATTTCTTTAAGAAAATACCAAATTACTTACAAAAAATTTGAAAGCTCTAAATGTTTAACCTGACCATTGGTAAAATTTAGTTCAATGCTGAATACCTAACAACTCTAAAATCAATATCATTCAATATTCTAGAACATATGAAACATTTTATGAAAGATTTAATTGTTTGGGAATAGCATCTCATAATCCAGAAATTCGCTTCTTATAAAACATTGAAATCAACATGCTACTTGCTTGTGCCCAAACTAATCATCTGTTGCTTTGCATAGACATGTTTACAACATTAAATAAAAATGTTTGTAATTGCAATAACAATAGAAACATTGAAAATTTTAAATTCTATAGAATTATATTTAATGTTCATGAAATATAAAACTACAGGTAATTTATATTAATTCAAATTGGATTTAATATATTTTATACATATTAAGTTTTATAGCTTAATTTAAACAATGGGGATTTAAATATATTAATTTCAAGAGGTGAAGCAATCATAATTTGTGCAATCTATTATCAATTATTATTGGTCTAACATCCATAACTAAAAGTCTTAACTTTGCTTTGCATATTGCATAACACCTTATTGGAATGTAGAGAATGATAATGATTTTCAAAGATAAGCCAAACACAATTTTTGGGGCCTCAGCCATAAGCAGATCTGCAACAAATTTGGTCAAAACCACCAATGTATTTGTTATTATAATAACTAGGGAAAAGTAATTACATCGAAATTTCAAACATATTGGTCAACACTTAATGGTGCTATTATATTTGGAGCTGGGAAAAAATTTCATTTAGAGTTAAGTAAATTTTATATTTGAATTTCCTGCACTCACTGCTATTTGAATTTTAAAGGTGTTGGCAATCTTAAGGGGCAGTAGCTATTTGCTTGTGTTCTTAATTAACCTTATATCAAGAATTAGGAACAGACTTGTCAATGAGCCGAACTTCTGACCAACTGAGCTGATCCAAGCAGAGCCAAGCCAAGCTGAGCTTGAGCAGAGTATTGGATATACAACGAGCCCAAAACGAACCATTTTTAAGCAAACCAAATTTATAGTGCTGCTTGTTAATTTGATTATGCAGATTTTTCTTATTTTTTCATTCAATATTCCTTACTTTTAATCTTATTTTAGAAATGTTTATTAAATAATAGGAAGAGCAATGGAAAAAATTCTGAGAGTTCAATATTTTAAAAAAAATATCGAGCTAAAACGAGCCTCATTGAAAGATTTTATGTGGCGAGCTGAGCCGAACTTACTCAAAATTTAAACAAGCTGAGCCGAGCTGAGCTTAGAAATTACAGCTCGTTGACAAGTCTGATTAGGAATATAGCAATTGTTTTGTAAAATGTTTTACATTATAATCTTAAGTTCCTTTACTGGTTACCGGTTACATAAATATTTTACTATATGGTACTTGTTTTGAAATGACAGTCATTTTTTGCCATTTTTTAACTGAAATGGAAATGTTTATAAAATAAATGATATTTTAGGCATTGGTAAACCAAAAATGTGTTTTTAAAATAATTAGTTTTTTAATGAAAAATATTTAGACAATGAAGTCAATGTTTTCTTAAAAAATTCAGGTTCATAAAATAATTTTTTCTTTGATAGCATTTATTAATTTGCTAAGGCAGTGCTACCTAAAAATTTAATTTTGCAAGATTGTTTACAACATATACATTTATGAAAATATACCCTATTTACAAAATTACAAAACGGAAGGTAATTCCATAAATTGCAAATAAAGCTGCCATAGCAATAAGTATAAGTCATAAAACATAGAACATACACACAAACATAACACAACATAGCATATGTTCAAAATTTACAATTTAATAAATTTCATTTCATTTTATATATTTCACCATTTATTGAATTGCTTTGATGTTACAAATTTGTAATTTAGCAAATACTTTGTGGTAGTAGCTTATTCTAGAATCTTATTATGAATGTTGAAAAGAGTTGTTCCTTGCTTCAGTGTTTATATAAATTTTATTGACGCATATACCCAATCAGTGTTTCAATTTAATGAATTGATTTAAGAATTAGTAGCACTAGAAGACCTACGAACATGCCTGAATAGAATTGCGTGTACTTAGCATGGTAAAGTGGAGATGACATTTTTAAATGTAGAGAATAATTGTCCTTTGAATTGCAAATATTGAATAAATTTAAATAGACTAGATTTTGCAAGCTCATGATTCACTAAAATCTCTGTACATGAAACAATATGACTATTTTCGTGTGTTCCAAATGATGATGTAAAGGTATCTGGCTAAAAATAATTGTTAATTTGCCATAGTTTTGATTATTGTGAGTTCTATGTTCTAAATAATCACTAAATATACTAAATATATATATATATATTATAGAAGACTCTGTGACAAAAAATAGCTTCCTCCTTAAGTACACTTCAAATGGCTAATTAAATTTATCATAAGAATCAGTTTTCATTAAAAGCCTGCTCAATTTAGCCGAATTAATCAATTCCTGGCACCCTAATTGATCCATGCATTTATTAATTAAAAATTGCATGTCTTAATCACACCCAAACGATTTCATTAAAAAAAACACGATCCAGGTAATAAATTATTTCGAAAGCAAACAAGTAGCTGCAATTCATTAAGGAAGTAATCATTAATGCAGGTTTAATTTTCGAAAGAGAATCGTCTCTTGACAGTAAATTCAAATTATACTTTTTATGAAAACAGCCTATGATTCTTTGTATTCTGAAGAATTGAAATATCTTGGTAGTATGCAGTTTTGACAAGAAACTTTGATTTTAGTCTTTCCCTGTTAGAGTCACAAATTTTAATATAGCTCTCAATATTAATTAAGTCATATATGTGTTCGGCAATGTTAATTTAAAAAATAACGTCCAGCAACTGCAGTAGAAGTGAGATTGGCTGAAAAGCTTCTACGTTTTATTTTATTAAAATAGTAATACTTTTTGCCTACTATCCATCTTGTTGCTCTTATTTGAATAGGTGTGAAATTAGTAAAAAAAAAGGTTGCTATTCGGGAATCAAACTATAGAACTATAGGTAAGTATTCTTTTAATGTTTTCCAAGTACTGAATATAATTAGTTTGACAAAATTCCTTCATTGCTGTTGCATAGAGATTAGTAATGGACGAGAGGTGAGCTGGGATTGAGTCCAAATTGTAGTAAATTTGACATGATAAATACGAATCAACTGAAATACCCTGAATGCCATAGAACTTATCAAAATACTGGTAAAGCATAAAGTTTGTATATTTTACACTGTTGCTACTGCTCAAATAGTGTTTTGTTCAATTTCGGTTTGCAGTTTTTATTGCAAATTTCAGAAATTCCCAACATTGATTTATACAATATTAAAAAATGACGAAGTGTTTTGTCAAGTCCTATCGGTTTTAGTTTAAATGACCAGGTCAGCCTCGAAATGTCTGGGATGGACTGGGATTTGGACATGCCATTTCTGATTGTGAATCAATTGTACTTATTTCGAAAATGCCACTTGTTGCTCCATTACACGAAATACTTCTTGCTATGAAATATTTCTGTCGCTCGAGGGTGTACAAAAATTGATTTCGCATGCTATCTTAATACATGACATAAAAAATATTTTTAGCAATTGCTCTAAATTGGCCTGATTTCTATACTGTCATGAAATCTTCCTCCATCGTGAAACAGTATGCTTTGTAGTGGTGCCTTTTTCAAAAAAAATATTTCTTAGCTTTTGGGCCAATTTGGATTTTATTCGCCTATATATTTTCTTGAAAATACATGGAATATATGAGCGAATAAAATGCAAATTGCCCGTTTTCATTACTCCAGTTCTAGAACTTATCATTGGTTTAATTTCACCAGCTTACTTTCCTGTCCCGCATAGTTCACAATAACATTCTATATCACCAATAACAATGTAGAAGAACTGCATGTTGAAAATATGTTATTCATATTCTTGGCAGACTCTGTCATATTGATGAAGAAGAGCAAAAGTAGGCAATGAAGTTCTTGGAATATTATTTGACCGAGGGATCTGTAGGCCTATACATTATGTACCCAGATGTTCACCATTACACATGTTCATAAGAAAGTAGATAAATGTGGGGAAGAACTACAAACAGCAGTTGAAGTCAAGTGTCCTTAATGTAAAAATTTACATTCAAAGTTCATAGGTTTGTAGATTCACGGTGTTTATACCAAGCTAGTAACTGAATCACTGGCTTAGACGTACTCAATGAGTTGTTNATTTACATTCAAAGTTCATAGGTTTATAGATTCACGGTGCTTATACCAAGCTAGTAACTGAATCACTGGCTTAGACGTACTCAATGAGTTGTTGCATATGTTTCTTCTCTATGATGTTGTAAACGACAAAGGAATTCTATGAAAATCAATGTTCTTAAAGCTTGACATTTTACATGGTGGCTTGTATTCCAAAAACAGATCTGCTCAGTAAAAGTCTCGAAAGTTCAATTGCACACAAAGAAATAAATGGTAATGTAGAGTAGATTGACACTAACAAATTTTAACGAATTTTTAAAATAAGTACCGATATTTTAATATTTTCTATTAAATCTATTTTAATTGAAAATTCCAAAAAATCACAAATGGATCTTCAAAGTACTAACTGCACGGAAGCCAAAATTGAATTTCAACGTGATTGGTATCCATTTTTATTCCAATACCATGAAATCGCAAGATTTCAATTTAAAATCCTCGGTCAATCATTGCAAAATGAAAATACAACTAAAATAAAACTAAACAACGGTTTTAAATGTAGTCGCCGGTATCGATGCATATAAGTTTCTGATTACAGACAATATCATGTGTGTTCTTTTACTCGGGTCATTTAGTTCCGGCTCTTGAGGATGGGGTTTCTTACTTGTATGGTGCTAGCTTTTTTGCACTTAAGAGAAGACGAAGAGTCTTAGACCTACCGCAGCTTGTGAAGTTCTTCGCAGACTCTTTTCTTTTTCATCTCTAGCCTCTTGCCAACGCAGCTTCTCTCCTTCTCTCGTGGTTAATCCTCAAATGGGAGTTGGCATTTCTGGGGGACATGAGGTAGTTGCTCAAGCTCTGAATGGTCTATTTTAAAGTTTCCCTTCCAATAGACTTCTGTTTTCTTTCACCTTGACATCAACAACGCTTTCAATGGGTTAAATCGATCAGATATTTTGGAATAATTCAATTTTGCTTCTGTGTTGGGTACATTTTTGTAAGAGCCAGTCATCTTGGTTGAAATTTTGTTGTCATATCGTTCCTTCAAGGGAGATACTTTGACTCCGCTGTTATTTTCCATTGCAATCTATCCTATAATTCATGCCTTGTGAGAGTGATTTACTTTCTTAACTTGCAAGGTTTGGTAGCCTGATGATGGCATATTTTCGGGTCCATGCATCTTTTAGTTGATTCATTTAATTACCTCACTGAATTGACTTCAGTCTTCTACCAAAAGTTATCAAGTTAAAGATACAGTTTTATTCCACTTAGGCTCTCCAGTAGGCACTAATTATGCTTTTACGAAGAATGATTTCTGCAGAAATGTCGAGAAATCAAATGCAATAATGGAAGACATTCTCACGCTTGGGTATCCGCAATTAGAATTGCATTTTATTCAGAGTTGTGTGGCAATTCCAAAAATATCTTTCAGTTTTAGTGCTTGCAATCCTAACCATAGTGCATCTGCATTTCGAAATTGACAAAGTTATCCATTCCACTCTGAGACATATTACAGGTTCAGCAATTTTCAATGAGCAACGCATGCAAGTAACCATGGAAGTTAAACAAAGTGGCTTAGGTAATCTCATTATTTCTGTTTCAGCACCAATTGCTTTGGCTAGTTGCATAGTGGACTGCAATAGTGTTGCTCAAGAGGTTGTTCCTCATATCGATTTGCTACCCCATCAGCATCAGTCTGCTGAATTTGACGACATTTTCTTTTCAGTTTGTCTTGTTCCCATCCTGAAGATATTTTCCTGCCTTGTTGATCCGCCAGAAGTCCTGAAGTTCTTCATGTTACCATCCCCAGTGCCTTTTTATCATCAACTCATTCTGGAACTGTTGGGTTTAATGCTTTCGAAGTTGCAGATGATCATAAAGTAGTCAAACAAACCACAAACTTGTCTTGCATCAGGAATTCAGTTTACTCCTTTGTCTGCTGAATCTTCTGAAGGTTGGTCTCCTTTTACGAGCAAACACCTTCAAAGAATGGCTTCAAATGTTGCATTTCTGTTTTTAACAATGAACATAAGTTCGTAAAGCAGCACATTCTTTGAGCATAACTATTTGTGATTTTTCAGCGAGGTGCGCAATCCTGCTTATGACAACTGTCTCAATAACGCATAAAAAATGAACATGCCAATTGATTCTCTTTCTTTTGTAATTACTAAATTATTGTGAAAGTAATTTTATATAACTAATTTTGTAAACTATTTTACACATATATTTTTAATCATTGCAATAATGATTTTTTATATTTGTGTATAACTTTGCAATTAAAAATCATTATCTATATTTAGAATCAAAATTACAAGTTTTATTTTGCTTAATGGACATATGTAATATGTATATGAATGATTTTGATGTTAAGTAGCACTTTTTTGATAAGTCAATTTTGTGTTTATCCTAATAATATTGCTAAGCATTACATTAAAATTATAATGGATTGGTCAGTATACTCAAATCTAATTGGCCAGATAAAAATACAATGTTTCCACGTTTCAAAAAATCATTTCTCGTTGAATAGTCATTGCAAATCAAGTAGGTACATTTTCTAAACTTTGTGAATCACAAATTATGAAAATACATAATTATGTCATTTGACCATTAATACAGAAATCCTAATCTAGTTTTTCATAATAATTGTGTACTAATGCAAAATTAACAATATCCTTATAGGGACGTAAATGTTTCTTATGATGCTCATGGCTAGCAAAAATAATCTTAATAGTATATAGCTCTTATGAAATACCTAAATATTGATTTAAGAATATGAATTTTTATATATTATTAAAGAAAGACTAAATTACTAACATTTGTATTTGTACCCATCCAAATATCTATTAGTTTTCATTGTGAAAATTTACAATCTGAATGCTAAGAATTTTAAAAATTCATTTTTTACTTGTAACATTTGAGTAATAATTTGTTTAAATATAAACATCAATTCTTTCTGACGTTTGTTAGCTGTATTGGAAGTAGTTTAAGGTATTCAAGACGACTTCAGAACAGTAACAACTATGATCAATCTATTTGTGAAATACAAAAAAGTGAGTAACTAAGAAGGACATTTTACTTATTGGAAATTATTGTCAAAATTTGATTTTATTAAACACTAATATAGTTGGGTAACTACAAGGCTAAATTTATCACGGCCTGGGGACTTAAAGTACAAAAAGCGAAGGAAATAAATGCGTTTGCAAATAGCGAATTGGATTATTTAAAATCCCTTTAATTTTGTGGCCCTATAGTCATTCGATTCGCGTTGAAACAACTAGAAAGTGCATCTTGCAAATTAGAGGGCTTCAACAGTAAAGAAGTACTATAGAATTTTAGTAATACTGTTGCTCAAAATGAAAATCCTAGATCTATGCATATTTTTGCTATTGCGGGTTTACATTCTGCATTTTCAATGCACATCCAGCAATTAATTTTAAAATTTTGAAAAAATTTTGTTTATCAGAAACGGCCTCATTTTTTTAGCTGCTTTTCACGATTACCATAAAAGGAAATTATTTCAAAAAGCATGGAGATGTGTAAAATAGCAAATTCCTTGGCCTTCGGCGGAGTGCCTTTCTGGTGGCATTTCATCGGCAGGCAGTGATTACAGTAGGCCTTGGTAACTATCAAATCATTAAAGAGATTTTAGAAATTGATTCTAAGAGTATGTTTTATCAGACATAACAAGTAGTTTGTAATCGCTTAATTTTATTGATTATGACTTTCCCGCATTTAGATTAATCATCATTGAAAGACATGAAGATAAATGTTCTCCTATTTATCTACTTCCTAATTTTTGCATTGCTTGCAGTGGATGCTGGTGGCAATATTGAAGAATTTGCTAAAAATTATAAAGTAACTGTCGAAAATGGTCAAACTAAAGTGTCAAAGAAATTGTGAGCTTTTGGCCCTGGTGAATTATATTGGTGATATGTACTGGTGTAAATATTTTAATATAAACTAAGCCGGAATTCTTCATTTAGTTTATGCGCAACAAAGTACATGATTTCGTTGCAATTGAATGTAAATACCATAATGGAAACTACTATAATTTATCAATTTCATTGATTAGCTTTCAGCTTTTGATTCCATTATTTCCTACAAGTTTATAAAATAAATAAAAAACTTATAAGCACATTTCTTAAAAAATTGAACCAAAAACTTCTTTAAATTTTTGCACAATTATTTAAGATAATGAGTCATTTCAATCGTAATATTGTAAATTGAAACAGTGTTAAATACAGTCATTATAACAGTTTGTCACTTTCTTAAATTTACCATGTTTTATCGTAAAATATAAGGGTTTTTTCATCAAATAAACCAAAAATAAATTGGAAGCAACTTCAATATATTGCTGACGTATTGAGTTAGATCAGCATTACTTTTCAATGGTGGATTTGTTTTTGCAAGCCTATTTTTACCACACTCCAGCAATTCTCTTTGTGTATTCTCGTCAAAAATCATAGCCACCATCAAGAAAATATCGCTGCACAGTCTACTAGAGACACTCTCTAAACACTTTCAGCATTGATTCAGGTTTCCAATTCTTTGAAATGTCTTTGCCCATAGTAGATGATACACCTCAAATATTGATTGAGAATCGAGTCGTTAATATAGTTGGTGAAACATCATAAATAGTTAATGATGATCTTCATAATTGTCTCCCCGTCCTAATTCGAAAGTTCTGTTCAATATTTATAGTGTATTCATCCCTCAAATTAATATGGTTTCAGTTTGATGCCACTGTCATTAATCTCCTTGTTCTGACCCATGATAGCCTAGCAAGTCGATGCTACCCTTTAGCACCTGCTTTTTCCTAGGCTCTTCTCCGAATACCCTATTTTTAAATAATATCGTGCAAAAGTCCTCAATGATGTTTTAACTTCACCTCCTTAATTTAAAGTTTTTGCTAGGGCTCTTTTCTATTCCCCGAAATTATCCTTGCGAGGATCCACTATTATCGATTATTAAACTTGGAGTTTGACCATGCCATTTCAGCCTTTAGATTTCCCAAGTACTTGTTTACAATATTTGATACTGGGCTCCTTGACATATACATGTTTCTAGCAATTTCTAGTTCTAGATAATTTGTTGACACCATTCTAGGACCTTATATAACCTCTAGAATTTCATCAGTGATATGACAATGCTTTTCCATTATGATGTTTCTTTTGGTTAACACTAAATCAAACAAAGGGTTTTGTACTAAATGATGGTACTAAATATTCCCGCTTGCACGTCACCACTAACCGTAATTGTGCAGTAAATTACTTGCTTACAATACATGTACAGTTGTTGCGGCTTACATAAAAATGAGAAGCAGTTTTGACTACCTACTGTATATATGTGTGTATATATAGGAATTATATTTATCAAGCTATGTCAATATTCTTCGTATATAAACATTAGTCAAACATATTGATTTTTTAGAAGATTTGGTGCTAAGTTCAAACCAAGGTAATATAATATTTATAAATTATATTTTAATAGAAAACAGAGGTATCATTCTCTGTGCACTTCACCACAAACCGTTTGAATCCATATTTAGTATTAAATAGACATCACTCATAGTATTTACTCAACCATATAGTCAAAAGTATATATCTCATGAATTTGCAAAAGTTAAGAGTAAATTTGTTTCATATTAATAGATCTAAAGAAAAAACAAGTTTAGAAAATTGGTATTTAAAGTTTACCGTTGTCTTGATATAGTAGATGATGCTTCTTTAAAAGAAAACATATTGTAATTTATTGGAATATGAAACTCATTGCTGATTCACATGCATTTTATAAATGCTTTTTTTCAATTGAGATAAATCATCTCATTTGGGTAGAGCTTCTCGTGACATAATCTATAGAAAGTTTGGTGCTAACAGAGATAGAAAACATTTAAAATTATTTAAGAAATAAAAAAGTTCATTGTTTCATTTGCTATGATAACTTATAACTTTAGTGGTGAAAGGACGAAGACTAATTATTTGATTCGGTTAAAATTCAGTTAATGCTTGGCAAATAACAATTACTAAGTGCTATGAATTAGAACACAACAGCAGCTATACATATTGAAATTAAAGTACCTACAATTTAGATTTTTTTCACCAGACCTTTAGGTCAACTAATAATCTTTTATTCAAAAACGACTACTTCACTTACCCCGTAAGCAAGATTTTTCTGTTGTTTTTAGTGTGCCCTTAGATTTTTGACCCAATGACAAATTAGGGTAGCATGATTAACATTTGAGTCACACAAAAATAGGTTTTTTAGTGCCACATTAAGTTGCTTTACGCATAAATGACTACAATAATACAAAATACATGTTTCTAAGTAGTGGGTCATCTATTTATCCTAATGCAATAAATATGGAATTACTAATTTTGTGGTCATGTTCAAAGCCACACGCCACCTGCTCTAGTCAACATAAAGGAAATGAATTTATACGCATGGAGATCCATTTAATCCTCCCAAAACACTGCCTAAGCACCACTGCAATGAAATTTATTGTGCGGGTTAAATATGATCCATTTGTGGAATTTAGTTTAAAATATATAATTTTGTATGTTTATCAAAGAAATTCATAATGAATTGGTTTTGCCTCTATTTATAATTTTTTTTAGATTTTTCAATATTTCCGATTTTTCACAAATAACAAAATATGCGGAAATTTCATATTCAGAAATTACGTACAGCCATACATTTCAAATGGGATTTTGGAAACATTTGGAATTTGAAAAAATCTGGAAGATTTAATTATTTGGATTCCATTTTATTGAGAATTTCGACAGTGAATATAGAAAGTAAGCGATTTGAATATATTTGAAATTTTGTGAAAATCCCTATTGTAATGATGTATTCACTTTTCAAGTAGAAATGTGTGCACGCAAATATACATGTGTTAATTATTTGATTAAATACAGCTTTCATATTAGCTTCAAATTGGATATACTAAAAGAAAATCTAAATGTTCATTGCAAGTAATGGTCTGTAGACCACATTGAGGCGACAAGTGGCCATTCTAGGAAAGTGAATTTTTCTAGTGCCTATGATTAAAAGAGTTCTTCCTATTATTTGATTTTGTACATGTATTTAAGTTATACTTTGATGAAATTTATGGAATAACAAAACATAGCTATATTTAAATTCAAATTTTAATTGAGCTGAGAGCTCAGCCGTGAGCATAAGGATTATTACACGTTTTCATGCTTGGGGTTTTACCATTTTAATTACTTGTATTTATCTATAAATGCTCTTCTGCTAAGCACTCTGTTGTAAAATTCTATAGGTACCAGTCTTTTGATTAGTGCATTAATACTCCCTGATTGCCACTAATTGATCCATACTCAATTTTGGAACCGTGCCTTGATTCTTCGGCACTAGCATTGCACGAAATAACGCAGTTAGGCACGAGCACGGCACAGCAAGCCCCGATATTCATTCAGATTTTGATTTTGCATGAGAATCGCTTTTACATGCCGATACCATAAAATCGCAAGCTCCTAATGTAAATGTCTTTTAACTCTGATCAATTATATTTTCAGATAAAATGAAAATACAACTAAAATATATCTAAACAGCTGTTTGACATAGGGTTGCTGATGTTTTCACTTCATCTTATGCATGCGTTCATTTTGTGACTGTAGAGCACTTCTTGTGTATTTTCTTCATTGGGTTTCCAAAGTATCTCCTATTTTCACCAATGTATGAACTTGAACATTCATCGCAATTCTTGAATAAACGATCGGAGAAGATACTATTTATTCCGATAATAATGTGTATTAGAAGACATCTGCGGTCATTTTTGCATGAAATATTGTATCTGAAGATGTTAGTTCCTTGTTATATATTTGGGCCATTTTTCTTCAAGTGATTTTGTGTTAGTTGCATGAATAGTAATTTCCAGTATACATGTAGTTCTACATTAGTTCGGTGTTTCTTTTGTTATTAGTTAGAGGTTGTTTATTAAGTGAAAATCGCCTATTAACAAAGTTGCTGATTAATTTTTGTGGATACCCATTATTTTTTAGATCCATGGTTATTTTATCATAGCTTTCAGTTGAATTTTTGAAAATTGAGTATATTTAGAATCGCAATTAATGCTAGATGTATATTATCCCGCAGTGAAGACTAAAATATTCAAATTCAGAAGAACTGTTGTTTGTGATTCTTAGACTAAAGACATATACAAATAAATTAGCTTAAAATGAAATATATTTATTTATCCAATTTTTCCTTCGAGATGAATAAAGATTTTTAGTTTCGTAGTACCGGCTGAGGTCATATGACCATGCTTAAGTAATAGTTCATTATTTATGAAAAAACAGCAGTCTAATTAAATTAGTCTGTGAGTGTTTGAGAATGCAACTCCTGTCGTCTTCCTAAAAACCATAAATCAATCTGTGATCTGACTGGTTGCTTGGCTTCCATTCAATTTCTCTTGTAATCCGTAATTTCCTAAAGCCTGTATTATATGAATTTGCACGGTTGCATATGGAAATAGAAATTCTCATTCCATTCCATTTCCATATTATGGAACAGGAACTGGAATAGAAATGGAAATTATTTTTTAGAATGGAAATTTAATGGAAATTTTAGGAAAAAAATGACACTCTCAACGCTATAGAAAATGTTCAAAGCACCCTAAATTGGTATAAACATCAATAACATTCTTAAGAACAGGCATTACAATAATCAAAATTAGTCGGAATCATACAAAAAGCAAAGCGAAAAATTTGCCTAATGTCAAACTATATTTGATAAAGTAATCACTTAAATACACTGGTACTGCTAAAGCAATTTTAGCTTCCATGCATAAATATGGAAATCTTCACCTATGATTTCAGACCCTTTTGTGACATATGTCAGGTTCTAAAACTTTATATTCATATATAATTCATTGTGCGGAAAATTTTTCCCAAAAGCTTACTAACAATAATTTTAAGTTTTGAGCGATTAATAATAATACAATTGCATTGATTTCATTTTTGTAGATATATTTTAAGTATAGTTCTGAAGCACTAATTATCACAATAAAATGTTTAAAAAAGAAGGTGTTACCCACATCATCAAAATTATTTGTTATTTGAATGGATCTAGTTTAAAAATAAATCAATGCAATTTTCAATTTCCCCAAGAAATAGTGCAAGTAATTGTTATTGAGAAAACTTCACAATTCATTGACCAATTACTTATACCTATTTAGTGACGAAACTTTGTCAAAATTTGTTTTAATTTAAAAATTAGACGATCACAGCTTACAAACTAATGAAGATATCAAAGTCGGAAAACATGTAGGCCTTAAAATCCAGTTTCTGGCTTTCCGCGCTGTGCGCTTTGAACGAATCTTACACTAAGCAAAAAAGTTGTTAGTTGTAGTTGCATATGCGTCTTAGATCTTGCCATTTGAACATGGGGAGAATTTAACATCAACAAAAATTCATATTTTTCAAAATGTGGACAAAACTGTTTATAATGTCAGTTTGATTAGTTTGTCGTCAGGAATTATATTTTATTAATCTGCAAACAAATTTAGTAAATGTATGTGAAGTGTTATTCTCTGTAGGATTATATATATATATATATATATATATATACATACTTTATGTACATTACTCTAATTCTAGATACAATGTCATTACTTATTACTAAGTTAATATCTAACTCTGAATTGTTTTAGAGAATCTTAAATATATTTTTAATCATTGCAAACGTAATAAATTGATTTGAGAGTTAGTGAGTATTTCTCAAGCGGTGTGAATTTCTTACCTTACCAAGACGGGTATTAGGAGGGATATCTATTAGTGCTTGATCCGGTCCGGTTAATTCGATCAGGTTAAAACTGGTCCGGTTAAAGCCAGTTAATCAGAGTAAAATCCGGTTAAGATTTTTTATTTTCAAAATTTATTGATTACAATTATTGCAGTGTTACAAAACAGTAGAAATAAGTGGTGCAACGAATCCTACTTATTGCCATTCTAGTTCCCTTCTACATTTTGTCATTCAAGTTATGGAATTGCAATAATGCATGCAATAATTGGAAAAAATTATCAAATTTTACAAAAAATGAGGCTTCAACTCCAACATGTTTGAATTCGCATTGTTCTTACTAGACTACATTTAAAATTAGATAAAATCATTCACAAAGTTCTAAATTTCTTATTCTATTCCACTTTGTGTAACTACATACATTTCTTTCATTAAATTTTGACAGACTTTGCGATAATTTTCATCAATATTTGCTTTATAAAAATTTCATGTCTAAAATTCCGAAGACGATATATATATATATATATATATATATAGTACTGGCCAAAAGTTTGGAAACAGTAACCTGTCTAAACGGTGTTTTATGCTATTTCCTGGAAACTTCGTAGAATTCCTGGAATTCCCAATTTTTTCTCAGAATTTACAACAAATTCATTTGGCCAATCAAATTAACACAACTTTAGATTTACATACGATACATTTTCATTGAAAAAGCACTATCATTATAGTTTGAAATATGGTCCATGGTAGTGAAATTTCACCAACAAAGCGTCCTCAAATTCATATCTTGTATGAAGAGGGGTACAATTATCGCGCTATTGCTGTTAGAATGTGTGTGTCAGTATCTTCGGTATCCAGAAGTGTTAATCGCTATCAGCAACTTCAAAGTTTTTCCTCTCGCAAGAGGTCTGGAAGACCAAAAGTGACAACCCCTCAGACTGACCATCTCATTCACCATTATATCGTCAATCAACCATTCTCTTCATCTTCTGAAGTCAAAGCAAATCTAGGTGCGGTAGTGCAGAATGTATCAACACGCACCATTAGGCATCGATTGAATACTACCTTTGACCTTCCTTCGAGCAAACCGGAAGCCAAACCCCGATTGTCTTCAAAGAACATTCGAGACTGGTTGCGCTTCTGCAGGCAATACCAACACTACACCCCTGAGATGTGGCATCAAGTAATGTTTAGTGACGAATCCAAGATTTGCCAGTTTACATCATACTGGCCACACGTTCGACAAACAACAAACAACACACGCTACACGTAACAAAATTTCCGCTCAGCATCTTCTGTGATGATTTGGGGTGCTATAACTGCGAATGGGCGTGCTGGTCTGCATTTTGTTCCTCACAACGAGACAGTCACAGCCAAGGCCTACCTCAAAATAATTCAGGAGAAAGTTTCCATGTTCATGCAGCTTCGGGAACATCTCTACTACAACAAGATGGTGCTCCTTGCCACAGTGCCAAAGTCGTGAAACAGTGTATTGCATCACAAGACTTTCGGCTGCTTCAGATCTGGCCTGGAAACTCCCCAGACCTCAACGTCATAGAAAATTGCTGACATCACATCAAAAACTGTCTGAGGAAGCGCCAATGCACATCACTCAACGATCTGAAGGAGCAAATTAAAGTGGTATGGTGCACAGAGATTACTGATGATTATTGTAGAAAGCTGGTCGAGTCAATGTCAAATCGTTTTGTATTTGGCCAATAATGGCGGACATACAAAATATTAGTGAGTTTTACTGAATTAACTATTTACTTACTACACGGTGTTATCATATTGTTTCTGCATTGTGTTATTATATTGTTTCTACATTGCGTTTTTAGTGTAAAATACAAAAATTTCTAAATTTGGAAAGTGTTCCCAAACTTTTGGCCAGTACTGTATATATAATATATATCTAGAAAAAATATACAATAAGAAAACACTTATGAATTGCATTTGTATGTATTTGAAATTTTTTAAATAACTAAATTCAACAAATAATGGTCCCGCTAAGGCTACGGTTAGACTACTTGATTGATAGCAAGAAAAGTTACAAAATCACATCACATCGCTAAATATCTCAGTGGTTAGACGTGCGATTTTACCAAAATGAGAATTATGTGTACCTTAGTTTAGTGTAGTGCTAACTATATTATCAACATAATTCGGCTTAGCTCTAATGCTGAATATACTTGATAGATCAGATTGTTGTGTGTTTCACATTTACTAACTTCACTATTTGGGCAACCAGGAGAAACACTAGATGCAAGATGGTGTATTTGACTTCGAATTAATAGGTATAAGTTAACAATAACCATCGATAGCAATTCAGATAAGGCAAAAAAATGCTTGCAGCTTCCTATCCTACATTTAAGTAATATATAACACTGAATATAGTAAAGTATTTATTGGTCTCATTATAATCAACAATTTGGATCTAAAATAAAATGTTAGTTCCTATGGTTGGCTAACTAGCCTATATCAAATTCATTACTATATGCAATAGTAATCCTTAATTGTATACCTAACTTAAATGCAGATCATGGTCAGGGGAGAAGACACCTAGAGTCATTCCAATCATGGAATCCTGACCACTACTGTGCATGAAACACTTAGCTAGACATTTGATTTAATAAAGCAAAACTGTAAACAAATTGAAGAGTAATGCAATTCCAAAGAATTTAATTCATCACTGCTCACACTGTGTTGTAACTGTTTATACAAATTTCTATTAACATGTTTTCACTATTTCAACGATCACAACCAGTACCTTTTGCCTATAACTAATTATGAAATCATAAAAAATTACTTTAAGATTAATAAATTAACAATAAACATCCAGAAAACGCAGTTTATACTTTTCATGGCCAATGCTGCAAAGTCTTCGACAGATAACATCCAACTAAATACAGGGAAGGAAACCCCAATAATAAAACCAGCATAGTATGTAAAATACTTGGGAGTTGAAATCGATAGCACACTAACATATAAAGCCTTCATTGACCAGAAAGTGAAGAAAATGGTATTGGGCATTTAAAGTCTTTGCCAAATATGGCAAGTAGTCAGAATTAAGGCCTTGATAGAAATACTACTAGGCAGCCATTATAAATATGCATGCATTTTACTAAATAACATATCAACTGTATAATTAGAACGAATAAATAAAGCATTTAGCTGGTCAATAGCTACCATGTATTATATTAACAAACAGGAATAAGTTAAAAGAAATTGGCATGTTATATCCAAGGTATGCCACTGTTTTTATAAACATGTACAAATATAGACACAAACTTAGTAAAAGCACAACATTTCTTTATCAATATGTCAGCTGGAACATGCGAAGCAATAAGAGTACCACAAGATCTTAATTAAAAACAAATACTGGCAATTCTCATATACTGCCACCACTTGTCAAATGTGGAACAAATTGCCTCATAGTATTCGCAGTACCTCAAAATTAAGCACATTTAAACGACTTTTGAAGCATTTGTGATTGAAAAGACTGCCCTACATTTCGCAAATGATATAAATATTTAATACCAGAGGCTATTTTCCTACATTTTGATGAAAAAAATTCAGTATAACGTAAATCTCTATCAATTACTACACCAAGATAATTAATAATAATTATTATTACTACTACTTCAACTTTCTTTAACTTCCACAGCCTTTCTAATTCCTCTGCCAACTCCCTGTACTTGTCTATCCTCTCTTTCTCCTTGCATTCTACATTCCTGTCCTTTGGTACTGCTATGTCTATCCCTGTTCCCAATCTTTTCTCGTTGTCTACCACTACTATGTCTGATCTCTGTGTTTCTATCACCTTGTTCTTCTGTATGTTAAAGTCCCACAGTATCTTAATCTTCTCCACCTCTATGACTCCTTGTGGCTTAGGGTCATACCAAGGTCACACAAAGGCATTTCTCATGTACATTAGTGAAAAGTGTACAGTGAAACATATTATTGAAAAACTTGAATGCAGTGAATCTTCAGGACTTTTGCAAATACCTTTTTTTTTAAATCAAACAATTCTGCTTATTATTCCTTACCCACATACTTTTAAAATTAATGTGTGCATCATCACCAAAGCATTTCCTAATTGTCTCAAGAAAGCAAACATCACACAAATATATAAAAAAGGTGATCCTTTAGTTCCTGAAAACTAGCATTTTTCACCTCTTTTAGCAAAATTTTAGAAAAGCTATTAGTCAATCAGATAATTTTATATTAAAGGAACACCAGTATGGATTCATGCAGAAGCACTCAATAACTGAAGCAATTTGTAACATAACACAATCAAATAAAATGAATCTGAAGATCAATAAATTATGTATAATGACATTACTTGATTTAGGTAAAGCCTTTGATAGTATAACTCACAAAATTCTGTCAATGAAATTAAACAACTTGGCTTTAATGATGACTTAATACATAATTATTTAAAAAACAGATTTCAAAGGAAAAAAATTGGTAATAACACATATTAAAGCTATTCACCTAATATTTGTGAAGTGTTACGAGGTAGTATCCTTGAGCCTAAACTTTTTAATCTATAGAAATAACATCACCAGCATGCAGGTGATAATTGTTAAGAATTTCAAGAATAATCATTTTAGATTAAATCATTGGAAAAGGCAGTATATTATCTATCACAATAAAGAATTTAGAAATTATCCCAAACACTTCCATTGATTTAAATAATATTGAAATAAGTTTTTCTCCAACAATTAAATATCTAGGCATTCTACTAGATGAAAAGCTGAATTTCAATAATGAATGAAAAACATTGCGTATGGAATTAGATACCTATTATATGCTAAAGAAGCCACATCTATTATTAGCCTCTTTCATGCCTTTGTAACAAGTCAATATATATATATATACATATATTGTAGCATCAGCTGAAAGTAAGTCTGCAAACACCACTAAGCAGCATATATGAGTAATTTAGAATAATGAACAGTGGGAGGATAATAATTTTATACACCAAGCACATGAAACAGAAATTAAACACTAGCATACAATTAGAGTTCACAGCCACTGAATTAGCAATTACATAAAGAATAAGCAATGCCAATTAGAATCATTGATCTTCTGGAAGAACCAAACACTAGATCACAAGGACAATGCACTTATGCGCCCTTAGACCTAACCCTCATTTCTTCCCCAAAGTGAAATGAATTTAGCTAGACATAGCCTTTGTTAAATTTACAAGAGGAAAATAAATAAGCAACTGTTTCTTATGAAACCAAAAGTTTTATTGCAAATGTGTACATTCTTCTATTTGTAGTGGAGTTTTAGATGTTAAGTTGATGCTTTTGTATTGGAGTGAATTGTTTCTGAATTTATTATAATAAGACTGAATGAGTATTCTGGGTATCTGGTGGAAAGGTAAGTGTAGAGTGGCATGTTTTTTCATATATGCTGTGTTTGCAGCATGCTTCAAGATAATTTTGAGTTGAGTGCAGGAGTCTTTCTTGTAGCATTTCCATTGAGTGGAGAGTTGCAATCAGTATGTCTTGTAATGTGTTTCTGAGTCTGTCTCCACATGTATTTTCTCATGTGGATGTGGAAGATGTTGATCTATTTTTTGTGGAATCCCAGTTTGTTGTGTATCATGATAGGTGACAATTGGCCAAATGGGTTTTTGTTGTTGATTACATTTGTGAGGTATTTCTCAAATTGATTAATGTTATATTTTTTGAGTTTGAGGGGATGTTGTGAGGGTTGTTTCAAGTAGCAGCCAGGTTTTTATTTTTCATGGGATTGATGAAATAATGATTTTAAAGAAGCACAATTTTGTTATTCATATACAAGCGCTTTTTGTAATGGGTGTTTGGAGTGAGTTGTCATAAGTTAGAAAGATACCCAGTAGCCATAATGCAGGAGTGGCTGGTTTGTCAGGTATTTCATTTTCTTTGAAGGATATTTTATCTTTAAATCTGGATGCTGTTATAACTCAATTAAATAGTCTTTCCATGGTTGTTGGATAATTACAATGTGGGCATTCAATTTTTACTTGTGGCCACTGTTCATTGTTGTATTTGCACACTTTTATTTGCATTCATCTTTTGGTGAACTTTATTCAGTGCATGTTGAGATTGGCTGAATAATACTCTACATTGAATGTTTGAGATATTTGAGTGAATGCAGTGTGGATCAAGTATCTCAAGAGTTTGAGCTTGTAGAAGCATGTCAATTGCTATTCTTTCTTCCATGATTATATGTTGTAGTGGTGAATTCCTATTAATTAGTATGTCAAAAATATTAAATTGGTAATCCTGTCTTTAGGTGTGACTGGTGTTCTTTGCAACATGCAGATTATGTTGAATCCTTCCAGATATTCTTTGAGATCAAGGATGGTGTCAGGAATGATTTTCTTATTCTTTTCTATGTATATGAATAGAATTTTGATGTTGATAGTTTGAGCAGTTACCATAACTTATTCATGCATTGGATCATTTTTGTGTTGTCTTTGTCAATGGGTTTTAGAATGTAAATGATCATGAGGTTTTTCCAATCAATGTTGATGGATGTAATTTTTGAACTGGCTTTTTTGTTTTTGATGAACTTGTAAATGTTTTTCAATGTAATATTGTGTTCAAACATGATCTGTGTTGTGCTTCTTAGGTATTCCCTAATGAGTTCATCACATATTCATTCTTCATAAAAGATTAGTATGCTGATTTTGGGTCATTTTCCTTCATTGATTGTGGTAGGTAACACCATGATGAACTTTTTTTTGAGATATCCTGAGGATGTCTGATGTTAAGAGTTTAGTTTGATCAAAGATGTTGTTTGCACTAATATGTCATTCTATACATGTTGTGATGAAATAAGGGTGCAGTACTTCTCCTTCACATATAGACATTTTTCTAGTTCTAGGTGTTTTTTATAGCTGGCAGATTGTTTGCTGCTGTGTTCAGAAGTAGTGGAGCTGACTTGTGATAAATTTCCAAGTATTTGTCTCTTGGTGGGTATGCAAGAGATTGGTAACAGAGTGTGTTTTTGTTTTTCACCCACCTTTTTTGATGCAATAGAGACCATAGGAGTTGAAGGGTGGCCATACTGGCTCTTGAATCCGTACTTGGTGCACTTACACAAGTAAAAATGCCAGGAGCACCTCAGAGTCCAAGTCTGATACACTTGTTTTCTATCTTAGTGATTATTCCCATAATATGACGTCATTTCACTGTGCTTCTGCAATTTCTTGTGGTGTAATTTCTTCATGGATTGATATTGTTAGTATGGGTTTCCCATTCTTATCTGTGTTGATATCTGTTAATTGTTCATATTGGTTGGCAGGGATGAAACTGAATTTGATCTTTTCATTTTCCAGTTTTTTTAACTCTTTGGTATTGTGGGAGAGTGGTCCATAAATTTGCATTGTTGTGCAATCTTCCTTTTTGATGTGTGATGGTGAAAGAGAAATCACTGAGGTATTCTATCTCTAGGGTTATGATTGTGGATCAATCTGAGTATTTTTTTAACCAGCATAAGCTGCTGTTGTCTGCACATATGAAGTTTTTTTCTCTGATGAGGAAGTGTCAAAATGCTTTGAGAGATTCTACCAATGCTAGAATTTCTAGCTTAGTGGCTCTGTAATTCAGCTCAGCTGCCCTCCATTTTCATGAGAAGTATTGTTTTCTTCTCTATTGTGCATTTGACTTAGAGCAGCTCCAATTGCAACAGTGCTTGTGTTGGTGTCTAGGATAAAAGTGTCAGTTACTGTTGGACTGTTGAGGATTGGAATTTTTTTCATGATTGTTTTCAGTTCATTAAGTTTGTCTTGTTGTTTCCAGCTGCATTCAAAATCTTGATTTCCTTTTAAGAGGTTAGACATGTTGTGTTTTTGTGACATTGGTAATGAACATGTGATAGTAGTTAATAAATCCTAGTATTCTTTGAATGTCTTTTTTATTTCTTGGAGCTTGGATCTCATCTATTAGTTATTTTGCATTGTCTTGAATTTGGATGTTGCCAGGTTGAATTATTCTGCCAAGGAATGTAACTTTCTTCATTGCAAAGGAGCATTTCTGAGAATTGATGTTTAACCCAGCATTATAGAGTAGTTGTAGTATTTTGTTTAGTTTCTCAGTGATCTTCAATTATATATATATATATATATATATGGTGTTTTTTAAGTAGCTTACAATTTTAATCGCGAATTATAAAATAAATATAAACCCAAATAACATATATTTATTATAATCATAAAATATAACAAAGGAATATTTTTAGAATTCACAACAAATGTTGAAAATGTCCTCCACTCTCTGTTACAACCGCCTCGAATCTCTTTTGAATGTTATCTATTGCAGCCACTGTTGTTTCACAAGGAATATTTACAATGGCTTCTGTGATTCATGCAACCAACTCTTCTTTATTTTTTGGTGGATTGTGTTGATAAACAAGGGCTTGAATGTAACCCCATAGCCAATAATCACAAGGATTAATATCAGGGGAACGTGGAGGCCAGAAGTTTGGAAAATGACGACTAATCACACGATCATTTCCGAAATGACGTATCAAAAATTCTTTGACAGGATTATAAATGTGCGCTGGAGCACCATCCTGCATAAAAATAACGGAGCTAAACTTTCGTTTCTTTTTCAAATTTGGCAATAAATGGTCCTTTAACATTGCTAGATAACGTTCCCCTGTCACTGTTTCATGGAAGAAGAAAGGCTGAATGCAAAAATGTTTTGATATGCCCATCCAAACTGTCACCTTGTCTGAGTGAAGAGGAATTGAACGGTAAGCATTTGGATTTTTAGAAGACCAAATCACACAATTTTTGGTATTTATCGCGCCATTAATATAAAAATGACACTCATCCGTCCACAAGACTTTTTCTACCGTGTCATAATTTTCTAACATTTTTTGTGCAAAGTTAAACCGTAATGGAACATCAGTTGGTTTTATTTCATGCAGCATACTAAATTTATAAGGATATAAACACAATTTTTTGCGAAGAATCTTGTAAACGCTTGTATGTGGAATTCCAGTTGATTGCAATATTCTTCTTGATGAACTGCAACCAATCTCCGATGCTTCAAGTTTCAAGGCATCATTTACTGCTTCTACACGTTCATCTTGCAAAGATGGGCGACCTGATTTTGGCTTGTCCAATACACTTTCATTTGTTTCGAATTTATCAACTATTAGACGGATGGATTGCTTGCTAAACGGATCTTTTGTTAAATTCCTTTGCATTTTAAACATTCGTAATGCTGAAGTCGTACTTTCACCACTTTTATAGTAACATTTAATTATTAAAATTCGATCTTCAATTGAATTTGCATTCATTTGTATAATAAACAGTAAATCTAAAAAATATTTTACATTAAAAATATTCCATATATATACATTCAATATACACATAAAATACATGACAAAATTTTATTGGCTAAAAAATATTTCTCAACAAAATTGTAAGTTACTTAAAAAACACCCTGTATATCATCAATGTATGCTGCTATGCCATCTTCTATTGTGGGTTGTGCATTTTGTAAGACTTTAATAACATATCATTGAAAAGTTGTGGGAGCATTGCAAAGGCCAAAAGCCATATATAACCATTTGAACACTTTAAGGAGTGATGAATGGTGTTTTTTCAATGTTGGATTCTACCAGTATGCTTTACAGAGATCAATCATTAAGAAAACTTTGTATTTTGCTGCTCCATATAGAATTTCATTAATGAGAGGTAACAGATAAGCATCTTTTTTTAGTTATGCTGTTTAGCATGTGGATGTCAATGCATAGTCTGTTTATCACCTTGCTTAACAAAAACAGTGGGTGAGGCATACAGACTTTTACTTTTTCATATGAGTCCATCACTTAGTAGTTTGCTTATTCTTCATGCATATTTTTTTGAACATGTTGGGGCACTCTGCAGCAATGCTTTCAAATTGGTTTATCTGATGTTGTATTTATTTTGTGTCCTCCACCTATTGCCTTGCCAACACTTATTTCTCCATTGTTGAATATTACCATATTTTTTTTTAGTACTGAGTTAATCTTCTCTATCTGGTGATCATTTAGGTTAGGGTATATCTCTTTTGAAATTTTCAGAATATCATGGGTGGAGTCTTGTTGATTTGTTGTGATGCCACACAGGAGGAAGTTGGCAGATCATGTGACGAATTTTTCTATTGGGATCCCAGTTATAGTAAGTTGATTTATTTTTGTGGAGATGAACTTATCACTTCTACCTCAAGATATACATTTTTACTTTCTGGGAACAAAATGGTGAACTAAATTTTTTCAAAAGCAAAGCTATTTATAAGTGCTGATGCTAAAAATTTTACATTTTGGAGGAAAAAATAAAAAGCACTATATTTAAAAAACACTAATAAAAAGCACCAAAATTCTGTAAAAAGTTCATGCTAGAAAATGTAGAGGTGGCTCAGCTAATGAATGGATATGAGATGCCTGGTCTACTGGATTCCCTTGTGACTGTACCTAGTAAACAGTTATGCTTTTAAAATGGACGATGAGACTAAAATATTTTCTGTATATCTTCCTCCATGTAATTTGCCAGAGTGTAGTGCTTGAACTAAAGGCAATGAATCTAATATAAGAGTATCACCATGTGAGCCTTTGACTAGTGCAATACGAGCTGAATTTAATTCTTTCCTGAATATATGAAGGGATGTTACTGCTGAGTATGAGAACTTGTTGATGTCCGGATTTAAAATGCCAAGAGAGTATAAAGAAGCACCTGTATACCATATGTGATCAGAGGGTGTAGTAGAAGCCAGTGCCCATTCCATAGTGAAAGATGAGGATCTAATAAGGTGTGAAGTAACAATTTGTGCATTAAAGAATTCAGGATGATTGATGTGATAAAGCAGTTGTAGAATGTTGAAGGGTGCTATAACAGGCCAGGAAAAGGAGAAGTGAGTGAGAACTGATTGTTGCTGCTTGATTATCAAAGAGTAAAGAGAAAGTTCTGCAAGTGTAAGAAGCATGAGTATGCATTCTTTAGTTGCTGAGATAGTCAAAGATAAAATGGAAAAATGATTACCTAAGAAGTGGATGTCACAGAGTCCTATGGATGAATGCATTTAAACACAAGCAATACCAATGTTGTGAAGCTGCATCAGCCAGGACTGTACCATATTAGAATTTGCTGGAAGTACAACTAAGAGGTTATCAATGTGAACCCAAGAAGTAAAGCCACAATGTCTGAAGGGCGTTAGTAATATGTTAGAAAGAAGCTGGCATGGGGTCACTGAATAAGATAATCCCATAGGAGCTCTATTGAATATGTATCTTTTTCCATTGAAGGCAATGAAGGTTGAATGATAATAGAAAAATAAAGTCTGGAGGCGTTTTTCTGCGTTTAATTACTTGTAATACAAAAGACAGTACTAGTTCAGTACTTCTTTGAGGGGTTGCTATTGGTACTATTAGTGATAATTGGGTTTCTAATTTTTCGATCCATTCATGTAAGTTAGGATGATGTTGACTAGCTGATTTTTGGTTTTAATCATTAGTTGTTCGGATTTGTGCGAGTTTTTGGAAGTCATCTTCCAATAGTTTTTCATATTGAGGGAAAGAACTGGGTTAAGTTTGAGAGCAATTAAATCTTTCTTTTTTATTGTGTTATAGTTACATCCAGAAGTTGAGACACTATCACATGCATTATCTAGTATTTGTAGTTCAATGGAAATAGATTGTGATAACAATGGTAACTTGCTGGGTAATTCTGGCTGATCTTTGTTAAAGAAGTAGAAAAAGTAACTACTAGTTTTGAAATCATGTTCTTTGTACATTACGGAAACTGATAAAATACTGGGTAGTTGTAATAGTTATTGAGTAAAAAGGTGGGGTTTGAGGAAGTAAATACTAGTCTCTTTTCCATATTCTTTAAGAAAAGATAACTAAGTAACTTACCAAGTAGTTGTAATTGATGTTGATTTAAGAAATGGGGTTTGAAAAAGTAAATGCTAGTTTCATTTCATGTCCTTTGAGCATTCTTGGGTCATCATGTAGCATTGACTGTTTTAGTTTTATAGTGATAGAGCACAAATAACATCTATGGTATGAGGCACAAAAAACCACTGTGAATAAGCATCAGCTGAGAGTAAGTCTATGAACACCACTAATCAGCATACATGAGTAATTTAGAATAATGAACAGCAGGAGGATAATCATTTTATCACTGAGCGCGTGAGACAGAAATTAAACACTAGTGTATGATTAGAGTTTGTCACTAGTGTATGATTGGAGTTTGTCACTAGTACTTATGCCTGACGCTGAAACAACACTTCACAAGCACCAAATTAAAAATTTTGTAAAGAATAGGCAATGCCAATTAGAATCATTGATCTTCTGGAAGAACCAAACACTAGATCGCAAAGGGCGATGCACTTATACGTCCTCAGACCTAAAACTCAGTTCTTCCCCAAAACGAAACGAATTTAGCTAGACATAGCCTTCAGGAAATTTACAAAAGGAAAATTGATAAGCAACCATTTCTTATGAAACCAAATGTTTTATTGCAAATGCATACATTAAAATTCTCTAAGTTTAACAATTGAAAATAATTAATAATATTAACAGGTACCAGTGGCAGAAGTCACATTGTGGGAATTTACAAATTCAAATTAAACTAAAAAATATGGAGGCACTATAACTTTCAATAATTTTCGCCCAAATAGTCATATGTTAGTAATTTGAACAAGGTGACCACCGCTACAATATATATATATATATATATATATATATATATATAAATAAATATATGTATATATTGCTGTTTCCTACTTAGTGGAATAAAGCAAACACTTTCAAATAGCTCAAAAATATCCTTCAATCAAGCCTTATAGGCTTATGAGAACAATGTTCTCTATTCAAAAACACAATAGCGTCAATCACATGAAAATTAACCTAAATATTTTATCACAATGTTTTAATATTCAATATATGGCAAAAACAACGCTGAAATTCTTAGAAAAATATTTAAATTCAACAAAAGAAACATTAAATTTTGTAGTAAGATCAAAGCAAAAAGTAATTATTTGCTGAACTCCTTTTCGATCTAGGTCTTGCAACTATGGAACAACCTTTTAATGGACATAAAGATAACATATAGAAGATTATTGAAAGATCTGCTAAACAAACAGTTCCAATAATTCCCAAATACAATTCAAATGACGAAATAAATATATCATATAATGCTGTAGATTTGTAAAGTGTCACATTGTTTTTGTACTTTTGATTTTTTGATCTTTTCTATATTACATTATAAAAATACTTTAATAAAACTATTTTAAGCCTTATTATTATTATTGGTGGGTAATTATCAAAATGAAACAGTTATAAGTATATTTACCATAGATATTTCAGAACTTGATTCTAAGAAAATGCACTATCAGATATAAATATATTGTAATCGCATAATTCTATTGATTATGACTTTCCCATATTTAGACTAAAACATCACTAACAGATATGAAGCTATATATATATATATATATTCATTTTTATCTGCTTCCATCTTCTTGCATTTCTTACAATGAATTCCAGTGGCAACTTGCAAACTTTCGCGGATAAGGATGACATAACTATCTAAGATGGTCAGGCTAAAGCTTCAGATCGATCTTGAGATAGTGGATTTGGTGTATTATATTGGGCTATGTATGGTGCAAATGTAATCATATAGGTTTAAGAAATATTTCACTTCGTATTACTTGCAAAAATTGAATGTAAATACTATAATTATAAATATCAAGATTTAGCAATTTGATTGATCAGCTTTCAGTTTTGATCGCATAATTTTTTACGAATTTAGAAAATGAATAAAAAATTTATTATATAAACACAAATCTTATAAAAATGAATTAATAACATCTTCAAATTTCTGCACAATTATTTAAGATAATGAGCCATTTTAATCGTAAAATTGTAAATTAAGGTTTTATTGAGTGATGATTTTCTTCAAATAATTCATTTCCAAGACTAACTTAATTAAGCTATTTAAGGCTAAAATTAATTATGTATGTAATAATGAATGAATGGATTAATAATGATTTTTTGCAGCCTCTTTGCTAAGTGAAATCAATTTTTGCATTTATTTAAATCTTTTAAGGTAATAGATATAAATCTAACCTAAAATTCAAGTTAAGAGGATCAAGCATCATCAATGGGAATGAGGGAGGTGAAATATGCATTTTTAAAATGTTTGCACAAATTTGCAATCCAAGATGGCCGCCGACACCTCCTTAAATAGTGATATCTTTGCTGTATAGTAATATTAAAACTACTAAAGATAAAACATTGGAAATTTTTAGCTAGATGTATATTGACATTTTCCATTGTATGAGTGGATAAAGGATAACTTAACTGCAAAAAGACATTTCTTTTTTACGTCAAAATTTTTTGGGGGTCATTGATCCACTGAAATGAACATTAGTGAGCTATTATAATACTAATCAAATTGATGTCTCATTCATGCAGTAGATGTATTTGTTTTAATAAAGTATGTAGAATGCTGCATGTATATCTCAAAAAAAAATGATTGCGCGGCTAGTTTTGCATTCAAGCTAAATTTAAGATATCAACTAACTATGCTTATCAGTAAATCTATTAAAAGCCCCCAGGAACATATGCACATTTTTGTCATTTGTCTGTAAAACCATTCTTTAGCACTTCGAATGACCTTCCTACGTTTTTTTTTGTTTTAGGAAAACACATTCAAGGATCAAACACGTTACTAGGGTGATTTTTGAAACCTGATTGTTTACGCTAGATATCATAAATTATGAATTTTAATCATAAACAAAATATATTACTATGTATTTCTGCTAGAAAATAAAATTGAACATTTTTCAAATATTTAGCTCCGAGATGTACTGGCATTTTAGGATTTTTATGCATCGAGCAAAACTAATGATTAAAAAGGTACTTGACCAATATCGCAAAGCAAAAGCAGCTACACCACGTTGAATGTTTATTGCACTTTCCATGAACTTCTATAACACTAACTGGACTGGAACAAATGAATAAATAACGCCGATTTCACTCAACCATCGCATAATTCCACTCTTTAATGCACTAATAGAAGAGTGGAATTTATAAATGATTGCGTCAATTCGGCCAAATGTTGCGGCTAAATGACAATTTGCTCCAATCCAGTTAGTGTTTTAGAAAATCATGGAACAATAATGATATTGAAAAATAAATTTTGAATCGCATATAGGTGTAACAGATCCTTGTAATGAAAAAATTTGTCAGGGATCAGTTGAAATGATTTCCACAATTTACACATAAGTCAAATCACAAACATAGAAATTATAGATAATAAAGCCAAATATATATATATAATTACTTCATAATGAGGGACAACAAATAACTCGTTTGATTGTTTTCACATCATTGAATTACAGGGAACAAATTTTCAAAGCAGAGCTTATTTGCTAGTATTATCTGGATATTTGAAAGTTAGTACAATGCATAGGCTTATAAATTGGTGAGCATTCCTAAATTACAAACAGAAGTGCTAAATTATTTTTTGCACAAATAAAACATTGCATTTTTTCAAACTATGACTTTAAACTAAATTATTTTATAAAATAGAAGGTAATTATATGTGCGGAGTATGTTCTTGTATATCTACACTATCGTTGGCAAAATGAAACCAATTATTTTTTAAGTGTTATACAAAGAATATTTTTTAATTAAGATTTTGTGCTTACGCCTTTAAATTGATATGGTAATTCTAGAACTCAGAATTTGTTAACTTCATTAATTAAAACATTGGTTGCCATTCGTCATTAATTTTAGTTAGTTTTGTAACTTCCACGTCAAATGAAGAGCATTAGGTTTGTATAAAATTTCTAATCTAAGATAACGATGATATCTACATTAGAACAATTGTGTTACAATAGACTCCTTACTCAAATCAAACGTTAAAGTTATTGTTTACTGAAATTTTTAATATTTTTAGTAATTGGTCTTCAATTAATGGTTATTGTTATCCAACTCATGGTATTCTTTATCCTACTACTCTTTCTTCTATTATTAAATTTGTTTCGATATTAATAGTTTTACAAAATAGCATTAACATTAAATTGCCAAGATTTCCTTTTTAACAGAATCAAAAAATTTTTAATTTTAAACATTGCCTTGCCTACATATAAAATTTGTGATCTAATTATTAAAATCTTCAATATTTACTTGCCAAAAAAAATTATTCTACTGCAAATTTTTTCGAAAAAACATTGATTTTTATTATGCAGATAAAACTTCATGTTAACGTAATTTTGGATATCCAGTGCTAAAACAAAATTTTTAAAATGTATTAAGCAATTTTCTAAGTCTTTTTCTTTCATTCAATACTTCTCTTATAGCTGATTCATTTGATTCAAAGCTTTACAGAAAAAATATATTTCTTGAGATTCACGGAAAAGTATTAATATATTGTCGTGTTGATCAATTTGTGAATAGAATAATTCAGTCGTCTATTATGAGTCCGGCCGTAGCCAACCTTGGTTGGCCATGTGTCCACTTACATTTATTTCGATATTATGTAATAATCTTCCTAAATATATTGTTATTTTTGTGTATCCAAGAAATATTGCCTAACAAAGTTTGTTTTTGCTTCCAATTTTTTATTTGCTATTTTTGGGTATTTCACTCCTACAATCAAAGATTTTTTTCAAAAATTCATCGCACTGAAGTCTCATAAATAATGCAGATTAGGCAAACTTATGAAAGTAGGATTTGAGAAAATATTGTTGGCTGCTGTAGTTGAAGCTTTTTGGATGAGTAATGCTAGTAATATAAATCTATAACTATACAATAAAGGTCAATTCCTACTACAGTACGCTTATTAAATTCGCCTTGTTCAGGTCAGAATTCCATCACGTCCTTCCTTACAAATACCACTGGCCTTCTAAAATGTATATGTTCATCTATGTATATACATGATAAAATACATAGATAAATTCACATGTATGGATTAGTCTATATTAGTTATAAAACATCTGACATCTTTTAAATATCTCTCATTATTTGCCAGGTTCGGCATTTGCTTTGATATTCCAACTTAGATTTGGAATAGTACTAATTCATAAAAAATCCCAACCCCGAATTATGGATTTGCTAAATGAGTGTTAGCAAGAGTAACATTCTCTTTTTGGTTTGGAATATTCCCACTGTTATTGAGCAGAGCAGACATTCCTTAGGAATATGTTGTTGATTTACAGACTTTATATATAAACTATGTAAATAGCTAAGTATGCTATTTGGTGTCATTCCTAGAGGTTCCTGTAATATATGTAGAGTTCAAATGGAAGAAAGTTAATCATTGAAGCTTATTCATTTTCAAATTTATGGAAGTATTCTTATCCGGAAAATTGTTGCATGTATCCAGTTTGTATGAAATGTGAATTTATATAGCCTGTCAAGAATACAATTTCAAGCTTCACTTTTTCACAATTCTTTTGTTAACAACAAAGATATTTAAATGAATCACCAAGCCATATAGATATAACTAAGTATTATGACATAAATAATTTTTTTTAGTTAAAAATATAGCTTTATTATATTAGTGCTCAATCTCAAGTTTTTATTAGACATTTGAAAGGACAAAAAATAAAGGAATTTTATGAGAAGTTCGTAAGATTGATCGTTATACATTAGATGAAATTTGTAGGTATTATCATCTAAACAATACGGTTTCCGCGCTAAACATAGTATAAGTGATGCAATTATTTCAATTACTGAAAAAATATCCTCAAATAAATCTCAAAATAAATCCAGTTGCATAGATCTTCTAAACTTAAGCAAAGCTTTTAATTCACTGAACTTTGAAATTTTTGCGATTAAACTTAAAAATTACGGATTTCAACAAAATTCAATTAAGTTACTTATGAGTTTTTTAGAAAATAGAAAACAGCGTGTTTTAATGAATAATATGAAATCTGATTATATTATAACCGATCGATGAGTTCCTCAAGGCACAGTACTAGGGCCAATTTTTTTTCAATATATGTAAATGACATAATTAAACATGTAAACCATTGCGAAATATATCAATTTGCTCACGATATTTGCCTCATAAATACAGATAATGATGCATTTAGGGCTACAAAAAATTTACAAAGTGATATTGAAAATCTTTCTAGGTATTTCTCATCCAATCAATTAAAAATTAATATTGAAAAAACGCAATTCATTATATTTTCCCCTAATTCTGTAAAAGAAATAACAAACAAGATCGAATTAATTGTTAACAGTGTTCCAATAAAACAGTCTGATCATGTTACATATTTAGGTGTTGATGTTGACAAAGATTTAAAATTTGATAAATTTCTTCTAAAAAAGTTACAAAAAATGGCTTCTGGCGTTAGATACTTATACCACCTCAGAAATTTTGAACCACGTTCAATTATTACATGCCTTTTGTTTATCGCAATTACATTATTGTTCATTTTTATTTATAAATTTTAATACAAAAAGCCGCTATTTATTATCAAAAACTTTTAATTGGTCATTAAAAACATTAAATTTTGCTCGTAAGCATGATCATGTTAGTTAATACAGACGAAAGTATAATATATTATCCCCGCTATATCATGTACAATTCCAAGCATCTTCAATTTTACTTAAGTATAAATATGGCCGACAATCAATTTCTTTTCTTGATAATTACTTAAAAGTAAATCCTCGACCACATAACTTTATTTCTAGTAGTATTTCCTATCCCAGTTTTCACCGTGCAGCCTCTAATATTTGGAATGATTTAGAAAATGAGATAAGAATAGAAAAAAATTGCAAAAAATTTTGAAAAAAATTAAAAATCGTACTTTTACATCGACAAAATACAATCGGAGACACAAACATGCTAAACACATTTACTGATTTCTTACACTGAGCTCACCACACACATAGACACATATACACACATTTATTCTATATATAACTTATTTTTTATTATTTTGTAAATACATGTATTTGTAGTTTGTAGTTTTTTTAATGTTATTTATTTACAGCAATAAATTTGCTTTGACATTTATATATTTACATTTGTGGTGGATATTATTCTACAATGAAATGTGCTGTCTGCCCTGGCTTTACTTTCCATATTTTGTGTTTCTCTTTAAAAATTTGCACTTCTTGCGCAATATAATATACAATGCACCGCATGAACTAGAAACATTTCAATATTAAATACTAGCAATTTCAGATCTTATAATGAATTGAATTGTTGGCATAGATAGCAAATTATGCTTGTTATATCNTCTGATCATGTTACATATTTAGGTGTTGATGTTGACAAAGATTTAAAATTTGATAAATTTCTTCTAAAAAAGTTACAAAAAATGGCTTCTGGCGTTAGATACTTATACCACCTCAGAAATTTTGAACCACGTTCAATTATTACATGCCTTTTGTTTATCGCAATTACATTATTGTTCATTTTTATTTATAAATTTTAATACAAAAAGCCGCTATTTATTATCAAAAACTTTTAATTGGTCATTAAAAACATTAAATTTTGCTCGTAAGCATGATCATGTTAGTTAATACAGACGAAAGTATAATATATTATCCCCGCTATATCATGTACAATTCCAAGCATCTTCAATTTTACTTAAGTATAAATATGGCCGACAATCAATTTCTTTTCTTGATAATTACTTAAAAGTAAATCCTCGACCACATAACTTTATTTCTAGTAGTATTTCCTATCCCAGTTTTCACCGTGCAGCCTCTAATATTTGGAATGATTTAGAAAATGAGATAAGAATAGAAAAAAATTGCAAAAAATTTTGAAAAAAATTAAAAATCGTACTTTTACATCGACAAAATACAATCGGAGACACAAACATGCTAAACACATTTACTGATTTCTTACACTGAGCTCACCACACACATAGACACATATACACACATTTATTCTATATATAACTTATTTTTTATTATTTTGTAAATACATGTATTTGTAGTTTGTAGTTTTTTTAATGTTATTTATTTACAGCAATAAATTTGCTTTGACATTTATATATTTACATTTGTGGTGGATATTATTCTACAATGAAATGTGCTGTCTGCCCTGGCTTTACTTTCCATATTTTGTGTTTCTCTTTAAAAATTTGCACTTCTTGCGCAATATAATATACAATGCACCGCATGAACTAGAAACATTTCAATATTAAATACTAGCAATTTCAGATCTTATAATGAATTGAATTGTTGGCATAGATAGCAAATTATGCTTGTTATATCATACAACACCAGATTTTGCGAACCAATTACGCCGTTTGCATATTGGTTAAAAATCTCGAAAATTTTGATTTTAATTAGTGACACAGAATAAGAACACATGGGAGAAATATTTTCCACAACTTCAAAACAATTTTATTAGGAATTATGCTAGCATATAAAATGTGATCCTCCATTGACGTTGTCTACTGAAAGAGCTCTTATATAAAGATGTCTTCCCACAATTTCAAAATTGCATATTTCAGGTTTTTTATCGAGTAATATAAATGTCACGAACTATAATCCGCTATAGATTTTCTGTGGGACTGAAGTCGGTCAACAATATTTGCCAAACTTGAATGTGCCAGGGCATTATTCTGCTGAAATATTTATCAGGGCTGAATACCTGAAACAAATTTTGTAGCATTTTGCCCATCTGTGTTCATTTTTTCCATTTGAGAGCCAAACCAATATCAATTTCTGATTCATAATGCTACTTGTGAGCATTTGCTGGTGGCGGACTTTTCAGGTATTTCTTTTAGGAAAACCTGAATTTTAATTTTCAATGAGTTGTATATTTTTTAAAATTGTGATGTTTAGTTCCACTTCTAGTAGGACAACACCGCTGCATATTGGCAATGAAGAATTGTTAGAGAGGCATGATGACCCAACTCATGACTGGCCGTTAAGGTCTCTCCACCTCAACCCCATGCAAAATCTATGGGGATCATGGTTCGTGACTATCATAAAGCGGATAAACAATGTAACTCAATCACTAACGTGAAACATACATTTGCTAAGTTGTGGGAAAATATCTCCTTATGTAATCTCTTTCCATTGACAATATCAATACAGGATTACATTTTCCATTGTTCTTGAGAGAGTTGTAGTATGACTTCCCATTAAAATTATATTGAATTCTTAAAAATATTTTTTTCAGTATGTTCCTGTTCCGCAGCGTGACTCAAAATTTCTGTTTTGGACATGTTTTACACAGTACTCTCTATGGTGTAATGGCAAACGAAATTTGTTTTACTGTGGCAAGCACAATTTGCTAAGTATTCCAATAAAATTAGCTCCTATTTTATATTTATTAAATTGTTCGTAGTTTGTGTCGGACACTGTTTTGCATTTAATTCAATATTTTGTGTAAAGTAGCCTACACACTTGAAGTTTGTGTTCAAGGCAAAAATATTCTGCGAATACACTTAGAACTTTGCGCACAACTTTCTAGGTAATTATAAAGTTCACAACAGAAATATTTGAGTACACACTTACAACTTTGTGCATAACTTTTGGTTATATTATGTATTGCCATTTTTATAAATTTAGCCTACCAGTAAAATACACTACAACCAATGCCATGGACTCTGAAATTATTATAATAATCTAGGATTTCATGCCAATACAATCAAGTAGTCTGAAGAAACAGCATTCGTTTTGAGAGAATCTTTGTGATTTTAATTATCTGTTAGAAATGACAAAATCGTAATAAACGAATCAAAAGTTCACAACAAAGTTGGAGTGACGTTCACATTTCCTACTTTTGTTGTAAGATCAATTAAATTACAAAAGATTGTGCTCAAAAATAGAACCACTTTACCACTTCAAATTTGGTTTACAACAAAGTTGGAATCGTGTACACACTTACAACTTTTGGTTTTGTACCTCATTAAATCAAGAAAGGTTGTAAAATCAATAGATTTAACTCTTTGTCAATATCTATAATAAACGATAGATCAAGAGATGCATCTTTTTGCCAAAAATTATATCGAAAGGTGCATCGTGTTTTTCAAAATGTATAACAAAAGATGCATTTTTTTAAACAGTAGTATATTAAAATAGCCCAAAGAGATGCGAAATTCTCCAACATGTTGGTAAAATATTGCCAAAAATCCAGACAATTTTTCTTGGAAGTGCATGGATTTTGTTGTTTTTGTTGTTGAGATTCTCAATTATATTTTTGTGCATTGATATTTGACAAAAAAACGTTGTTGATTGATGTTATCTGACGAAATATTAATAATGGATAGTAGTAGTAGTAGTAGTAATATACATAGCAAACGTTTAGCTCGAAAGCCAATAATCCTACTTTCTCACAAAATTAACTCAGTTAATCTGTCACTTATATTGACGTTAAGCTATATACATTTATTTTGTTACTCACGAACTCAGGATGATTTGAATTTTGCTTTATCGTTTGCATACTTATAAAATTGTTCAAAAAGCAAGCAAGTGAGTTGTCTAATAGTGTTCTCTAAGCTTCTGCATAGTTGTCCAGTCATGTGTTTATTGAAATACAAACAAATATTTTATAAAGATATTCAATGTTTTAAGGAGTTGTACATCCCGAATATAATTTGGATTTCCCTTAATCCAATAAAAAATTTGTAGTAAGAATTAAATAGAAAATATCATTTGAAAAAGTTATACTATAAGAAAAACTCTAATAACGAAGATTACAAGCGCCTAACGCCTTGTACCAATGTAGAAAAAATGCGTTTCTGAAAATGTATTGAGTATGCTTTGACCAATCAATTTGGTAAATTATTGGTATTTTTATATATTATCCACGCAGGGTGTACTCAAGGGAGGCTCAGCTTATCTTGTTAAATTCGATTGGGCACAGCCCTCTTGTTAAATTTATAGTAGTGTTAAGATATTGGATTTTATTTGTTGAGAACATATATTTTGGTCAAAATATATCATAAAAATACACTACTCAAGATTAGAGGCCTCCTTGTTTAGGAGTACAGCCCTGTATTAACAGTGCTTTGCTTATTGTATGAGGTTTTAAGACTGTATAGCTGTAGTGTGCAGCTTTCCATTTTTAAAATGTAAATTTCCATTTAAAATATAATATATAGATTATAAAAATTCATTTTGGAATTATGTTCTTACAGACTGCAAAAACATAGTACACATAATTCCATTAAATCGTCAAAAAAATTATTGCTATGGATCTTAGTCAAAACAATGTATGCAAGTGTTTGAATCAATATATAAAAATTTTTCTAGTGCTAAACAAGATAAACTAGTATAAACATATATTAAAAATTTTTGCATATATGGTTCCTATTTATCTTTTGTGTAATGATAATAAAACTGCATTTAGACGATCTCTCTTCATATTTCTGATTTCTATCTCTATAATTTCGAAAGGGAACCAAACACAACTTTTACCAAGAAACTCCCGAGCCTTGTGGAACTCAGAAATATATAAGAAAGGCGAAGAACTATATCCAGTTCAGTTTAGAAGCAGCATCAAACAAAATTCTTGGGAAGACCTATTTAAGCCTTGCGCGGAGTGCAATTTCTAATATTGAATTTCTTTCTTATATGTATTAGCAAGTTTATTATGCATTTACTCAAATGTTACAAATAAATTGATAGTCTTTCTTGCCATTTATGAATTATTCTATTTCAAAATTTCTTTGGCCTAAGTACAAGTTTAATGAATTAGTTTCTATAAATAAGTTATTATGAGAACTTTCGAATTTCTAGGCCAATCGCAGGCATAGTTTTATATCTCGGCAATAGAGATTTGGGCGGTGCGGTGGGTAGCTTTTAGGAAAACTTTCATTGCGGTATGCTGAATAAAAGAAAATGCATTTTGAATATGGAGTAAAATTCATTTTAAAAATACCGATATTAATTATTTAAGGAGAAATATAAATATTAAATACTTTACCCTGAAAAGTCAGTTTTAACTTTGTAATCTTTGACAGACCTGCTAAATCAAAAAAGTTCAAAATAGTGCAGAATCAAAAAGAAGCGCGATAACCGTGGTAACTTTCCATGAATTTAACGTGACAAAATGATATTGCTGTACAGTAAGTTTTACAAATATGCCTACTGCGCGCATCTGTACTCTGCACTCAAAAGACATCTTTGAGGTTTTGCAATACCTATGCATTTACAACTAATTGAAAACATTTTTTGCTCTTTATAAATTAAAATTTTGCCTATTTTGTACAATCTGCAACTGTTTTTTGTAAATTATTGCAATCCTGGTGCAATATTTTGGTTCCGTTCCTAACATTAGATGATCTCTCTAATATTATACGTGTTTGCAAAACACTTTCTAAGGAATTAATATTTGTAATTATTTGTAAAATTGACTTTCATTTGTAAAATCTATTATCTATAAATTACAAAATCTAAATTAAATAATCTTCAGTACAACAGATTTGAATTAGATTGTACCAAGGCCTACCAAATGTATATTTACTAGGCTTTGATTGTACTTTATTGCTTATTCTTGCAATATGTCAAGAGGTACCCTAAGCCCTCTAAGCAACTACAATTAAGCAAATTCAAAATTCACACTTCAAATTATTCTTATCAAACTTGATGTGGATAGAAGTTAAGGGTAGGGTGAACTTGCTACGATCCGCAGGGACATTTACCATAAGAGTGTGTGACTTGTGTAACCGAGGGAACAGCCGGTAACATTGTCAAGGAAGGTATTGGTGTCGAGTTTGGTGCCAGTAAGCTTCCTTATTTCCAGTAACTGTTGGTTGTCTGAATATTCACCCTCAGGGTTTGAGATTCCGCAGAATGACAAAGTGGCGACGAAATTCCGTGAGCTTCATGAATTTCCCGCTAGTACGAATCACATTTTTATAACAAAGAAGATGGATTTCTGTGGTATGCATGAAATTCAAGTTTTGCAAGACAAACAGTTCCTGCCTTTTTTGACACCGAAAGGGTGCATAAGAAATTCTGTCTAAGCACAAGAAACAAACTTCAACTTTTTGTTTTGATGTGATATTGGTGCATATTTCGTACTAATGGAATTTCTGTATTGTAAATATTTTCCACTCCTTATTCATAGAGCCATCAGCAAAAACTTGCAGTAACATGTAACAGGAAGATTTAGCAGTTGAAGTACTAGTTCAGCCTTTTTATCTAAACAGTTTAGATTTATCATACAAATGAACTCCTGAATTTTGATTGAAACTTTGCAGTTCCTTACGTTATTTTAACATCTCAGCTACTCTATGTACTAGATAAGAGTATATCCAAAAATATAACCTTGACGCATTTCTACCAAAACTGTAAACAGTTCAATGCTTTTTCCATTCAACCCAGCATTCAATTCTTGAATTCAACTTTCAATAAGACTGATTATGGAACTCAGTCATTGGATGTATTGCCTTTTCAACACAAAACAGTTTCCTGTTCGTTCATGCAACCAATTTAACTTGATTTTCGTACAAAAATGTATTGTATGAGCACATTTATATACATCAATGTGTTAAATTTTTCGCATCGTTCAAGACACTAGAAATATTTAAGTAGAGTACATTCTTACTTTGTTATCTAGTCATGATATTCTCAAAATGATCAAGCAAGGATAAAGCACAGATAAGCTAAGCTAAAATCGAACACAAAACATAGTTACAGAAGGTTTTAAAGAACAATGATTGAGTAGTAAGGCTTGAATTTGTCACATATTTCTTAGAATGAATTTTAAGACAAAATTTTTAAATCAAATGAGATGTATTTGATTCTCACATGTATTTTTCAGTACAACTCATGAAGAGCTCATACTTTCAAGCAAGGAATGTCCATTAGATCTTTTCTTATGTAAAACTATAGCTTAAACTTATTTCTAGGTAAGATAATCTTTATTCAGATAATATTTTCAATTACAAGCTATTATCTGAATAGCGGCAAGAATGATAACAAATAACTATAATATTTACAAAAAATAATAAGACTATAAAATCTGTTCTGTTCAGGCATGGAAATTTGTTGTGCGCTATTGCATAATCTTTATTGTAAAATTTGAATCCTAGCCATGATTTACCCAAAATGAATTTTTCCTTCAACATAAGTGCTTTCAATTTTCTTTTAAACTTAATTGCACCCTTATTCATTTTAATTTCATTTGGTAATCGATTCCAATTGCCAATTGCAACATTAATCAAAAACTGTTGCTTGGTTTTTTTTAGGAAATTTAATGCTATGGTAATGATTAGTTCTAATATTGCGCTTACGACAAAAGTTTGGTAAGCATATTGAATTATAAGGAGGTAGTTGATTTGTTATTTTAAAAAACTTTATCAAAATATTAAAACCAAAAAGTAGATTTTGAAACAGCATGAATGACAAAATGTAATTTCTTGTTTTGGAGGAGTATTTCTTAAAAACATTCAATGCCCATTTTAATTGCATTATAAGTTTTTTTAAGAATGATTCATTTAAATTTGAAAAAAGTGTACTTGCATAATTAAAATGACTCATGACTAAAGCATGAAATATTTGAATCACATTGGCAGAGGCTAAATGCTCAGCTTTAAAATTCATTTTACTTGCAGTTTGTATGTTTATTTTGAGTCAATAATTATGCCTAGATATTTAAAGGATTCTTTGAGAGAGACTGGGGCGTTACTAAAAGTAAGTAAAAAATTTGATAGTAATACACTTTTTCGAATGCGTACGATTTCTTTGTGATCGTCGCATCGCTAATTATCTCGGGTGGTTAGACGTGCGATTCAATCAAAATGTGACAGGTCACTTTTGAACTAATTACAAGTCTAACCGTGGCCTTATGCAAATAGCTGCAAAAAGTGGAGTAAATCGTCAAAGTGTTTCCAGGATTCTCAGAAAAAAATTGAATGCCAGAAATATAAAATGTCTATTTTGGAAAAACTAAAAGAACAGGATTATCAATCTCGAATTGATTTTGTAAATGATTTTCAAGAAAATTTTATCGAAAGACTTGAATTTGTGTTATGGAGTGATGAAGCCTATTTTCATGTTGATGGTACAGTTTTCACTCGTAACTGCATATTTGGGCAGTTTATAACAAAGCACCCACATTCTGAGAAAGTCTGTGTATGGGTCGCTTTTTCACATTTGGAGATGCAAATGTAATAAGCAGATATTATACACATCTGTGGCCCTCACGTTCACCAGATCTGTCCCCAGTAAATTTCTGGTATTGGGGTCAAATATAAAGCCAGTATATCAAAATGGATTGCAAAATTCCAAAGCTCATCTCATTCAAAAAATCAAGAATGCAGCAGATCAAATTTCATTAGAAAATGAAGCGTCAGCAAACAACAATTTCCTTGATAGCCTTGCACTTCTTTTTTATCAGAATGGAAGACATTTTAAAAACGTGTTATAATTACCATGTCACTAAATGTTACTTTTTCGATGTCAGTTTGTTTTTATTTGAATTAATAAAATTGTTGCGTGTTTTTAGTTTTCGACTTTTATTCTGTGACACCCTGTATAATATATATATATATATATATATATATATATATATAATATTTACTAATTGAATTATTTTTATATAATTGATCTAAGCTTAACACGACTTGTTCATTTGGGATGGCAGAAAAAATTACACGTTTTAAAGATCAGGGCCTACTATATAATATTATTATATAGTAGGTCGTGCTAAGAACAATTCAAAAACTAAAATTAACAAAGTGAATTTAATAAAAGTGGTAGAATATACATGTAATATAAGAATTCGAATATCTCCAATTCGGCCCTGATCATTTATGAAACCTGATCTCCTACCGTGACTAAAAATGTTAGCCTAAAATCAATAAAAAAATTTGGTTTTATGAAGTGTGAGCTAGTTTTTAGATAAATCTCAATGTAGATTGAGTTTGAAAACGGCAACGTGTCATTAAAACAAACAAAAATATATTAGTGTTTTTACCCACAACTAGCATGCGCTAGGCAGTAGGGCGAAAATTAAACCCTTTGCTATGCATTAGTTGTTATTCGACGTTCGACGAAACAGTTACATGAAACACACATGGTAATCCGTCAATCTAGTGTTAAAACCTCTACATGTAGTCAAAGTAATTAATGTCGCCAATGATGAATGACAAGATATGATTCGATGTGGAGAAAAAATGGGCCTAGGCCTATCCGTTTCCATCCCTGGTAATGAATTTTATCAATATTTGTACCTGGTTAATCTGTCCGTTTTATTCATTTGCTTAACGATTGGTCTGTTTGTAGCATTTCCTCATTCCCAGCCCAGTCTTACAGGTGTACTGACAGAAGCACTTGATCCTATGTAATTGCTGTATTGTGCAATTTTTAATGCACATAGATTTTAAATTTCTTAGTTTTATCACAAAACTTTTTAGTTGCTCTAAAAGATAACTGAATTATTTGCATTCCAAAATTCGGTTGAAGTTTTCGGGGTTCCGTTCTGGTCGAATTCAAAAATTTCATCCCGATTACAACTATGTATTTATGTATTTTACGTGAGGAAATGAATTAAAATCCTACTGGAATTTTCAATATCAAATACATTTCTAATCGAATTTCTTAGATTTCATAAAAGAGGAAATCTTTTGATGAAAAGTGTATGAATATTAAATGAGGATTTGTGTTGATCACTGGGAATAGCATCAGCAGCTGTTGAGCTTGTAAATTATGCATTGATTCGTTTAAATGGAGGTTTTGCAACATCACAGTCGTAACTTTCTTGACAATTCAACGTACAGAGCTTTTTTCGAGGAGGTAAAATTCAACTTCACTATTTAGATATACTTGGCTTATATTAAAATAAATATTTAATATGGCTTTTGTTAGCCAAGCGATACTTAAACCTATGCACATGCATTCCTATTTGTTTTAAAATCATTAGTTAGCTTTATCACTTTTATTGTTCTCAAAAATTATCATTAACTGTCTTAAATCGTGATGTTGATTTCAATTAAACTCAAATCATAAAAACGAAAGAAGGGTTTGATCTATCAAGTATTTTCGGGCTAAGAATGTCTATGACATGCTTCTTATTTCGATGGAATGAGTTGACCTTTTGTTTTGAATACATGAGTGTTTGCTGTTTTTCAATATTTTTTCAATTTGATTAATAAATGCTTTACTAAGGCTACTTTTCACAAATTGTATGAAATTTTGAGAGCTAAGTCGAAGTGCAAATTGGTGACAGCAATTTATTTTCTCGTGCTGCTTTAAATTCTAGTGAGAAAACCACGGAGGAGAGGACAAATATATGTCCTATACATATACCATGGAATCTCATCATTCATGATTCTTACAGAATATATAACACTATTTGCAACATAGTAAACTTTTGTGAGATTTCGGATCCATATGCTTCTCAAAAGAAAGCTTATTATCAACTTTAACTCCAAGTAACACCTTTTCTTAACACTGGTAATATCAACTGATTTAAATCTAATGACTTGGTTACATCCACAATTTAGAAGGTCTTCATTTTTAATGTTCTTCTTCATAAACCCCATTTCTTCTTTGGTCTTAGAAGCATTGCAAATATGATTCCTGTTATCAACTTGATTGCCAAGTAGCTAATAGTACTTTGCAAAGAAATTATATATATGACTTTACTGAAGTTATTTTATCAGCAAATTACTATTGCGGTGTAAATATCTCATTTTTTGGGTTTCATTCGCTTCCTATCACAAGAAATTTAGAACTATGATGACTACTTTGAGAAGCTATCCCATGAAAAGCAAAGTTTCACTTTACATAAGTACTTATTGGGGGTCGAACAATTGTTGAACAAATGTCGTCCACATCTAGATAAGGACAATTTATTTGAAGCTTTGATTTCACTTACCCAACCACCTGATGACTATGGCTATAGCTCAAGGACTATCCATTCCACTACGATTAAGTCAATTAGGCAATTTCGTGCAATGGCTTCGCGTGTTGACAATCGCTCGGTTGAAGGAACGCAGATTACAGTGGCTTGGAATAAATTCTTTAGCAATCTAAATTTTATTCAGAAATTGCATGAGATATTAAAGGTACGTGAAAATTTATCATAGCATGCAGCAAATTGTATATAAATCTTCATCTTTATTTATGGAATATGATAATAGTGTATTCAGTAATTTATAATAGTTCTAATGAATTACTCTTTGGAGTTTCTGTCAAAGCTGTAACAGACAGGGCCTAAAAAAGAGCTCAACGGGTAATCTCTTGTCTGAAATTTCTATACAATGTGTCTAGAATATGCATAGACGTACATTCTTTCTCCTATTTTGATATTTTAAACCCCTATGTAATTCAAACAGTAGAACCTATTGAATTTTTAAAAAGAATTGAAACTTAGGCCAAATTATGTGTAGTGGTTTTAGATATGACGAGCCAGAGTTAGAATCACGTCTGATATATATATATATATATATATATATATATAGAGGTATAAACACGTTTAAAGATTTATCCTGTCATCAGAAACACACAAAATAGGCTAAGAGCATCAAGTCAGTAATTCTTGCATAATTNATATATATATAGGTATAAACACGTTTAAAGATTTATCCTGTCATCAGAAACACACAAAATAGGCTAAGAGCATCAAGTCAGTAATTCTTGCATAATTGAAAATCGAACTTTTTAATTAAAATGTTACTTTTCTCTTTTGCAATTGATAGTATTACATTGCACATACCTGCCATGCCATCATGCAAATACTGATTCCATAAAGCAAGCTGATATATCAAATAGTTCCGTAACATCAACTGATAACTCGAATGTACTTTTCTGTTGTATCCATTTGCTTACTGTAATAGTTCACGGTATTTTGTTGCACATGCTACACATATAATGTTATAAAATTGCATAAAACAGAACATTACCCTTGTAAAGAACGCTTATTCATTTACGTTTTACAATTATATCAATCTCCACTTACTTTGAACAGAGATTCACTGTCGAACACGAAAAAAATAACGAAAACCATGCTATTTCCAACACTAATTCGAACATTTCTGAATTTCATTTCAGTTTATCGCACTCCACTCCTTGTAAATATGATATGTACATGTGCTTATGTTTTTTGAAGTTGTATTTGCTAGAATTACATGTATGTTAATAAAGGCTCCCATTTTTAAGAACTTATAATGTTGTCAGCAATCTGTGCAACACAATGTTTCTAATACAAGTTTTTCACTAATTTAAGGTATTTTACATGTTCAGTGACTGACAAGAAAGTTGGGCTTATCCCTAATTTTTTCGACATTTGGTGTTAACGACCCAAATTTCAATTGCATAGCAAAAATCTAATTTTCATTCGAAAACTGACTTACACTCTTTGTAATCTGTTTCAGGAGGTTGATATACACGTCAGCAAGTAATGGACTTCCAAATGCCAATTGATTGTAGCAAATGGATAATCATATATGGCTGCCTCTAATAGCCATAGCCATAATCAGTAAAAAATGATTCAATCTGGTCACTGTCCAAGATAAAATTGTGAGATTTTTAAATGCAATAACAAGCCAACAAGAGATTCTATTTGGACGAATATTCACTGTAAACATGTAGCAGGTACATTTGCAAAAAGCGCATTCCTGAATTAACTGTTGTGCTCGAAATGTGCTCATCCCAGAGATATTTTGAACTGTTCTAATATTTTTGCGCATCTTTTGTCACCCTATCAATAATAATCATCAATAAAACAAGAAAAAATGCAGTTTTTAGGGTGAATAAATTAATCAGCCTTGGTATGATAAGGAGTAAATAGTAGCCTGGTTGGTTTAGGGTTAAATAGGTTATTAGTCAATGGAATTGATTACAACGCCCCATCCAAATCAGGGAGGTAAACGGGTCAGCTTGACGCATGTGTTGCAGGTCTTGCCCAAACGAGGTTGGGTCGGGTCTCGAGTCATTTATAGTTATTAGAATTAAAGAATACTAACAGATTTAATAAAGAATTTGAAAAGTTAAACATTGGGATTTTTGAACTTGTTAAAGATTTTAAGTAATTTTAAATTTTTTATTGATACTTTTATGTGATTACATTTTGTGACTATTATGATAGTAATAATTTTTTATCGGGTTTGGTCGCGGCTTTGTGTTAGACTAGTCGGGTCGTGGGTCATTGTTAGACCAGTTGGCAGTTGGGTCTGATGGCGGGTCAAAGAAATTTTTTCCATCCTGACCAATACAAAACAATTTTTTGTAAAATATTAAAATTTCTGTTTTGTGAATATCTACAAATCCATTTTACACTTTATCTTTCTAGAAATGTCAAGCATTGTACTTTTTTATGAAGAACTTCTGGTTTCTTTAGATTGCAGTATCAGCAAACCTCGGCAAACATTGATGAAGAAGACTTTGTTTTGTAGCCTATTGCTGATGAGACCACTATATAAATTTTTAAAAAGGAACAATATTTAACATATACGTAATTCTGACAAATATATAAGCAAGTATATATCCAATTTAAAAGAAGCTGGAGTGTGATAGGCGAAAATACACTGGAGAAATGAAATAAGTGTGGTCGAATTGGTATGGGACATGGTATGATCTTAATTACTTTTTTGGCTTAAGCAACTTTCGCTTACACTGTTGAAAGAAATGTATCCTGGGCCTTAATCTTTTTAAGGGGAGATGTGATTAAGGGGGTCAGCAGATTTAAACCCTTGCAACTTTTCCTTTGTGAATGCCTAAAGGAAAAGGTTTTCCGAAATCTTATCGAAAACTTTAGGATTTAAAGAAAAAACTAGAAATGAAATCAAGACAATCACTTCTGAGTTCTTTTCTGAATAGCCATAGTTTCAAGTTTCTAAATGGGGGAAAAAATCATGTCCCACCTTATATTAGTGTTTAAAGTTATCCAAATGTGATTAATTTACACCTGCTTACTACATAAGATATAAAATTCTAAACTAAATTTATAATGAAACAAGTTAATCAACATTTATTCTCGAATTATGATTCTTCATATTACACGCACTTGCGTCATAAATTTGTAGATAGTCTAAATACCCTGAATACATTTTCACCATAAATTACGTCATACGTGTATTAAATTATTCTCGACTCTCTACTAATTTTATAATTAAATTTTAGATAATAAAGCATTAACTTTCAAAGAAGTAAATGCTGTTGAATTCAGTTTCGAACATTTTTATTAGATAATTATAACTTGTCAACATTACGTATATCATTGAGCGTACATTTTTTGTGAAACACATGATTGCTTGATAAAACTTTGATTAATATCCTCAGAGACGTGGCCATCTATAAACATCTGAGGAATAATATATATATATATATATATATATGTATATATATAAAGAAAGTCTGAAGATTATTATTGAACAATTTCTAATACCATTTATAAATTTTTCCAATTATAGTTAAATAAATTGATGATAATTGGAGTGATTAAAAGAGATATAATCTTGCGTGATTGCTTTGGATGGTAAGTGATGGCTTTGATTATTTGATTCTTTTTTGAAGGTCGATCAGCTCCATGGGCAAAGAAAACAGTTGATAAATAAAGACCTGTGGGTTTTCCCATAAAGCTTGGGGGACTTGTCCTCTTTCAATCTCCGTGGTCACGCCCTTGAAT
>CABFPE010000369.1:205682-230020 GCA_900660155.1 Hofstenia miamia
TTGCTGTTTCATTTGTAATATATTTTTGTGGATTCCACAAAACTTTAGAAGAGAATTGTTTAACTTGTTAATTATTTTTGTGGATTCCACAAAATATTTGAAATTTTTTGAAACTAAAATATTAATAATAAAAATGGAAAATGTGATTTATTCCATTTTTATGTGACTCTATGTTTTAAGCAAAAGTAAAATAGTTTCTGTATTGTACTAAATATTTCTATTATTTGCAAGAATATATTCTTCATAAATAACTGTTTTTGAAATGTTCTGTTGATTTGCATAGGTAGTAATATGATGTCAACAAAATATTGACAAAAGTCCAAAAACGTGCGTTATTTCAGACGTCCTGCTAAGGGTTAGCCCTATTAAAGAACGCTACGCGGTAAAAATGTATTTGTAGCAGAGGCATTAAAAATATTTGTAATCAAGTAAACCGGCCATTAAATATTTGATTTTTTGCTGTATTACGTTAATATTGAATGATGTGTCGATCAAATATACACTTTATATGTATTCAACACATATCTTTCTGCAATTTCTTTTAAGAAATCCTTCAAGATAAATATAAAAAATATTAAAACTTACAGTTTACAGAGGGAATTCAATATGAATGATGGAGATGTTTTGTTTCAATGGAAGTGCTTCCATTAAATCTCATGTTCAAAAGGTAATAATAGACATATACTGAAATATTAAGCTAAGTGCTGATTCTAATAATAAAGATGATGGAAACTTTTACGTGCTTTTACTGCTGAAATACATAGACATTGCTTTAGGCCCACTATGCCTTGGCCTAGAACCCCACACTTTCATAAATTTTGCAAAACTGAATAAATATAAATAGCTAGTTTAGAAATACATTTCAGTGTCATGTACAGTAGATCTCCACAGAAATTTGAGAATGCTTTACTCATTTTATATTTTAGGACTGCTATATTTCGTAAGGTACTATGTCTTGTAATCTATAAATGCCATTTTGATACTTTGATACTTTAGCATAGTTTATAAACCAGTCTATTTTTAGTATTTGTATTGGGACACAGAAAACGCTTCATGAACATTGAATAAATTGATGCCATTTTCTTTAGATCACTTTTTTAATTATTGCCATATTTCTCTGCTAGTGCAAGATGCAATGAGCATAATCTTATAATTGAACAAGTTTCGACCTTGTTTCAATTTGACATATTGTTTTGGCTGATTGCATAAACATCATTTTGACATGGCGCATAACAGATCCACATAGGGTCAATGCGATATGAAAATGCTTAAGCTGATTTAGAAATTAAATACATGAGGGTGCGATAATTATCTGGTTGTTTTTGCAAGTCATCCATCCATCTTAAATTTCACGACACGTTTTTTGTCACGTTTATATCAATTTCATTTTTTATTGCCCATTGTTCAAGAAAATTTATTCCATTTTGGAGTTGTTATATTTTATCATTAGAACAAAACATAAAGTTTAATCTAGGACAAGGAAGCAATAAACAATGACAACCAAAACACTGTTAATGACATATTAATTCATTTGAATTTTGAAAGGTTTTTATCAATTGATGTAATTATTGTTCATTTAAAATACATTAATTATACTTTTCATATGAATGCTTATTTTTTCTGGATCGAAACTAAGGTTTTACATTTTTAAATTAAATTTCTGTGAAACAAATTTCTCTATTTTAGAATATAATTATTCAAAGAATTCAAGAGTTTTATTTTGACCCAGATGATGTTGAGATGAAAAACTATGAACCAATCATTAAGCCCGATTCTAAGTTTTCACATAAAGCTAAAACCCCCGCACTTCAAGAAGATCTAGAGGAACGCAACACTTTGCGCGGATTAACAGAAGATCTCTTTGAAGTAAGTATCAGAATGTATCAGATTTTGAGGATGACCTTCAGTCGAAAACTTCACATAGAGTTCGAAAGTATTCATTCCATGACACAATAGGTTATGGTATCTTCTGCATATAAAACTACTCAATACTTCGCTAAGTGCAATCTGAAATGTTTATTTTGAATAATATGTAGTTTCCTAACGTTTTGTCAATTTCTTTGACATATGTCAATTTTGTAACAATCAAATCTATCTTTAGCATTAAAATATGCGTTAGCTAATATTAGAATATTAAGGTAAAATTCAATGTTTTATATCTTTGTTAATGACTGTTAACTTACTGTATTGGAATAGCTACATTACTGTTTCATCTTCTTTATATCTAAATGGATATAAGACTTTAAGTTCGAGGAATCACTTCTATCTTACCATTGTTTGTTATTTTTGTAGGGTATTGGTCAGAACGAGTTTAATATGTGACAGATTGTAGATGGTTTTTAATAAATTCATTAATTACAGGTAACACAACAATGGAATGAACTCTTGAATGAAGATGCCGAAGAAATTAGCAAAGAATACTTTGACAAAACCAGTAAAGCAGAAGTTATTCACTATGCTGGATATCGGGATTTCGAAGAGATTTTCAGACTCCTCCCTGATCTATTAATAAAACTACATCGAATGTCAAAGCTTGCTAGGCTTATATGGGTGATATCTGACAGACGATGGCGTCAGATTAATAAAAGAATCTCTGTCTTTGAAGAAACAATTGATTGGCTAGATGATCGAAAAAGTGATGTTCTTAATCAATTGCATGAGGCCGACAAAGAGCTGATTGCTGTAAGTTTTTTAGTCATTAGGTTTCATAAATGAGAATCATTGCAAATTGTTTTTAAATTTGTTGCTCTTTGTAGGATTTTTTGGCGCTGTAGTCTGACAGTGATGTTTTATTGGTATGCAAATATGAATATTTTGTGTTTGATTTAGATTGAAGAGAAACTAGAGGAGTTGACATTAGACAAAGTTGAACTTCAAGAGATGCAAATAAAGTTGGAATCTTTGCAAAGATCACCCCAAACTTGCGAAAAAGAGATTCAACGATTGGAAGCTGAACTGATAAATGAACGCAACATAATTAAAAGTCTGGAGAAAGAATCAGCACAATATTTAATAAGCTATGAAAAAATTCAAGAATGCAAGCGCCAAATCCGTCAAAAGAAAATGGACAGCAACGTCGCTCAAAGAGGCGCTAAGCTTTTACTTGAGGTTTTGGAGGTAGGAATCTTTGTCAAAATTAGGATACAATTTTTAAAAAATGGACACTACTGCAGTTTAGTATTGAAAATTGTAACATGCTTGCACGGATTTAGTAAAGAACAAAACTTATTTGCAATCGGATTCTTAATTCATGATGTACTGCATTATTAACTCATTTGCGTAAGTGGGTAAAACAAAATTTAATTTACTGAAGAAAAATGTAGCTAATAAAACATTTCAAATGTACATATTGATTTGTTTACAGTGGTGGCCAAGAAATTAGAAGCAATAATACAAAGCATAAAATTTACAGAAAAAAATATCGCCTGTGTGTATGTTTAAATTTTACCATTTAATATCAGCTTTTTAATGCATTTCTATTATAATCTATCAACATTATTTCCCTTTATAACATAATTAAGTATGCTCAAAAAATGTGGCCTCCTACTACTTCAACATTCATGTATCGTGCTGTTGAGATAAGAAGAATATTCCACGAGAACAATTTCAGATTATTTATATATTGGGTTTTCTTAATTGATAAGGACGTCTGCTAATGATTCATCCAGCCGTAAAAATGGAGGCAGTAAATGTTTAAAAATGAAAAAATTGACCGAATGATCAAGCCCATATTGAGAAAATGTCATCAAGTATCATTAAAGGATTTATGCGCTTGTTATCATGAAACTGAAACTGTTAGCTTACAGATTACTCAACAAGACTATTTTTTTCTTTCTTTAGCAAAGAATTTGTGATTCTGTTCAATTATAAACACTTCAATGAAGGAAAGTATTGGCTTCAGAGGAAACAATTATCTGTCAGCTGAAATGCTTCATGAAGCTGTTAGTGTAACATATATCAATTACCTCATATCAAGATTTGAAAAGGTTTAATGTCACATCTCTACATAATACAATGTTTTGATTGACAAAAATAGATCTTTAAAAATGCCCTATACCTGCCTATTCATGTCTGTGCATCAATGTCAAGGTCAGCCAATGAGTGTATAGAGAATCAAGAACTTCATATTAGGCATTGATTTTTTGATGCCCAAAGTAATATTCATTCACCCTAATGTATGATTTTATTGCATGACATCATCTTATGCTGAAAACATTAGCCAAACCGCATGGTATTTTGGTCTCCTAAACGAAAAAAAAGCGTAGGTTTTTGTAATAATTTGGCCACCACNCAGCACAATATTTAATAAGCTATGAAAAAATTCAAGAATGCAAGCGCCAAATCCGTCAAAAGAAAATGGACAGCAACGTCGCTCAAAGAGGCGCTAAGCTTTTACTTGAGGTTTTGGAGGTAGGAATCTTTGTCAAAATTAGGATACAATTTTTAAAAAATGGACACTACTGCAGTTTAGTATTGAAAATTGTAACATGCTTGCACGGATTTAGTAAAGAACAAAACTTATTTGCAATCGGATTCTTAATTCATGATGTACTGCATTATTAACTCATTTGCGTAAGTGGGTAAAACAAAATTTAATTTACTGAAGAAAAATGTAGCTAATAAAACATTTCAAATGTACATATTGATTTGTTTACAGTGGTGGCCAAGAAATTAGAAGCAATAATACAAAGCATAAAATTTACAGAAAAAAATATCGCCTGTGTGTATGTTTAAATTTTACCATTTAATATCAGCTTTTTAATGCATTTCTATTATAATCTATCAACATTATTTCCCTTTATAACATAATTAAGTATGCTCAAAAAATGTGGCCTCCTACTACTTCAACATTCATGTATCGTGCTGTTGAGATAAGAAGAATATTCCACGAGAACAATTTCAGATTATTTATATATTGGGTTTTCTTAATTGATAAGGACGTCTGCTAATGATTCATCCAGCCGTAAAAATGGAGGCAGTAAATGTTTAAAAATGAAAAAATTGACCGAATGATCAAGCCCATATTGAGAAAATGTCATCAAGTATCATTAAAGGATTTATGCGCTTGTTATCATGAAACTGAAACTGTTAGCTTACAGATTACTCAACAAGACTATTTTTTTCTTTCTTTAGCAAAGAATTTGTGATTCTGTTCAATTATAAACACTTCAATGAAGGAAAGTATTGGCTTCAGAGGAAACAATTATCTGTCAGCTGAAATGCTTCATGAAGCTGTTAGTGTAACATATATCAATTACCTCATATCAAGATTTGAAAAGGTTTAATGTCACATCTCTACATAATACAATGTTTTGATTGACAAAAATAGATCTTTAAAAATGCCCTATACCTGCCTATTCATGTCTGTGCATCAATGTCAAGGTCAGCCAATGAGTGTATAGAGAATCAAGAACTTCATATTAGGCATTGATTTTTTGATGCCCAAAGTAATATTCATTCACCCTAATGTATGATTTTATTGCATGACATCATCTTATGCTGAAAACATTAGCCAAACCGCATGGTATTTTGGTCTCCTAAACGAAAAAAAAGCGTAGGTTTTTGTAATAATTTGGCCACCACTGTATCTTCATACCATTCTGTTTGGTCTTTAATACATTACCTTCAATAAATTCATTAAACTTTTCACTATTAGAAATTTCCTTTCTTCTGTGCTATGCTTGCAATTTGTTTGATGTACTAAGAGTTAATTTTTTGGTTAAGAATTGCCTATGCACAGTGATGACCACTTTAAAAAATTAATCTTCTCCTATTTTTGGTATTTGAATTTTAATTGACTTTATACCAAACATGCTTGGACTTTGATCTTCTTCTATGTGAAACCACTTGCACAGAATTTCTTTTAAGTGGGAATTGGATAGCATGATCCTGGCTTTATTGAAATTAAGAAATTAATCTAGAAACTCTTACAAGCTAAACACAGTGGGTGGTATCCTCACAAGGATGATTAGCCTCTATTTTTAAATTGGTTTAGTGTACTAGTTTGCATTATTAACCCATGAAATGATCTCAAAGTTTTTACCAGACTATTGAGGTTTTTTATTCGGCTTCTGATGTTTTCAATTTCTTCTCTCAGACTTTTAATTTCATTCATTTCATAAAAAACCTCATTTAGATAGTCAATAGCAAACACTTTCTAATAAAATTTCTGCGAATTAATCGTACATTTACGCATGAATTTACAATACAGTATGTGCATGTCATAAGCCAAGCGGTTGAAGATTTCTTTTTTTTGTTATTTCTACTTTACAAAGTTGCTTTTATCCCTGATACTCTTACTTTAACTATAGTATTTAAAATAGTTACTAGGCTTTTAGTAAGTCAAATTTTTAGTAATTCCTAGATAATGAATACATGTAGTTTTAGTGGTTGTAACACTTTATTCTTATAAATCACTATTTCCTTTGCCACTACATGTATGAATTTAAAGTTTAGCAGCTATATTTTTGCATAAAATATTTAGTTCAGTATTACTAAATATTTGTAGATCAATGTTACTTTAGTTTAAATTGCTATTAACTGTAAATTCTGCACGACGAGAGTTTGATTTAAATGAACAACGAAAATCTGTCGAAGATGAAGTTAAGTTTTGCAAGGATGAAACTGACAGTATTCACGAAGAACGTAATTCTATTGAGTTAGAGGTCGAAACGCTAAAAGAAAAGAAAGATGGACAACTTCGAAAAATAAAGGTTTTGAATTTTTCCAACAACATTGGTTGTTTTGATTGTATTTTGAAGTGAATATATGACGTAAAATCGTCTGCAACTTTTTCAGGAATTTTTAAAAATTTTACGTAAACAAAGTTCGCATGTTTTCAAAGAAATAAAAAATGACATTTTAACAACATTCTACCAAAATAATAGGTACAAATCAGCACTTACTGTGATTTGGTTCTATTGATCATTTGAATTTTAAATCTAAGGCAGCAATGATTAAGTATATATATATANGTTCTATCCTTATAGTTTATAATGCACTTGTTGTTTGTGAGAAAATCATTACCCAATATTACTTCATATGGTAATTGGTTCCTCTCTGTGTCAATTACCGCAAAAGTTTGTTGAAACGTCATGTTTGCCACTCTCACCTGTATATTTTCCAACTTACCTTTCACGTCAATGTAATCTCCAGAAGCATTTATTATTCTATTTTTTTTGTTGTTTAATTGTTCTCTTTGAAATCCAACTTTCTTCGCACACTCATCTGTTATTATGGATATACTGCTCCCATATCTACTGTTGCTTCTACCATCACTCCATTAATAACAATCGTTATCATATTTGTTTTTAGTAGATCAGTCACTATTAGTACAGGTGCTCGGTTTTTCAGAGACGGCGCTCCCTTTAATTTAAATTTTCTACTTCTGCCGATTCCATTTCCTCTTCTTCTTCTTGATCCTCCTCATTTTCTATGAGGTCTTCTTCGTCGAAATCCACATCCTCCTCTTCTATCCAGTTTATTTGTCTCTTACAGTATTTTTTCGTATGTCCCTTGTTTCCACAGGCTTGACATTTCAAATCTTTTCGTTTTATTTGCTTTATAGTTCCATCTTTTAATTTTATTTTCACTAGTTCCTCACCAGATTTCTTTACTATGGTTTTACCTGTTGGTTTATTCACCATTGGTATTGTTCGATTAACTATTTGTTTTGTAATCGTTGATTTCTCACTAATTCTTGGGTTACTTTCCATTGTAATTTGTATCGCCAATCCTTTTCTAATCATTTTGTCCAATGCATCATCTGCATCATATTTAATTTGAAATTGCGTCCGTATTGCCTCTGGCAATCCTTTACAGATGTGTGCAAATAAATCATATTTAGAATAACTACTTTCTCTGGAACTAAGTTTTAACAGTCTCTCTACTTGAGACATATAATTTCTCAAATCGTCTTTAGTGTTCATCTTTATTCCATTTAATAGCATCCTATACTGGCTCTTAAAGCTTTCATCATCATAGTATTGTTGATACTCTCCTATCAATTTTTTGTAATTAATTTTTGTTTCCAAATCTAACACTAAGTAGTGTTGGTACGCAGCTCCACTTAAATATAGTGGGAATCTCGCTGCTGCCCTTTTCTGTGTGACTTTTTGTTCCATCATACTCATTTCGAATATTTCTAACCATTCATTAAATGTAGGTGAGTAATTGTCCACTCTGCCTGTAAATTTAGGCAATATTGCTCTGCATGTTGATATCTCATTCTCTTCATCTTCCAACAATCTTGAAACACCGGTTTCCTTTCAATTGGTTTTTCCACTTTTTCCTTTACTTGTTTCATTACATTTTCTACCAATTTTTTTTATAAACTCTTCTTCAGTTTCCGCATTTTTGTAGTCTTGTATTGATATCTCCTTTTGTGGTATTGCTGAATTTAATTCATGCGGTTTTTCCACTTCAATTATTCGCTTTGTTAAATGTTCTATTTGTTTCGTCAACTCCTTTCTTTATTTTGCGTTATTTTCAATAATTTCCATTAACTGGGTTATTGTAAATTCATTTGTTAACTCCGCAGGTTGTANATATATATATAAATATAGCAACTTAAATTGCCAATTCCAATATTATTAACGTTTTCTACAATTCAAGCAAGCATATTACACTATATATTTAAATTTTGAAATAAGTTGTGGACCGTGTCCATTGGCGTGTTATTTATGTAAATTTTTCTATTGTATCTCAAGTATGTCTATGTAAGATTGAAACTGCAAAACATAACAGGATACTTTATTTTAGGCAAGTGGTAAATTTTTGAGTTTACCAAAGCCAGAAGATTCTAGTGAAAGACTTGAATTACAGTCTGTAACTAAAAGCGAATTTTCTTCATCAACAGACATCAGTCCCGTATCCTCAGCTGCTGCGAAAACTCCTCATTCAGTGTCTTCATACATTAGTTCGGATGATCAAACGATTTTGTCTCCCAGTATGAGTTTTTGAAATTACACAATTGTTGATAAACAAATGAGCAACAAACAGGAATCACATAATTTCAAACCACTTTCAATAAAAATATGATTCTGACCTGGCAAAATAATTCTTAACATTTACATTGCTGCTTTCCTGAAGAAATCCTAAGGAAGTTTATTTCAGTCAATTTGTTTTTACATGCCGAACGGCTTAATAAGTACAAAATCAAGCCACAAACAATGAATTCACTGAAGAAACTTTTAAATGATATGACAAATATGCTCAAGTTCATGCCATACAACTTTACTCACACAAATAATTCCTATACCATTGCATAAATACATATAAGAATGTGTTCACAGCTTATTTTAAATTGAGAAATTTGACGATGACAGCAAAAATAAGCATCCAATGAGATAAGAAATTTCGACCATCATCTAAAACAACTCAGCCCCAATGTGTTCAAATTACACTGTTAGTTGTTACCACTTAATTAGGAAAAAATGCAAAACCCATTTCATTTATGTGAATCCAAAATTATTTTCGGTTTGATCAGATGCAGTGGGGTACTCATTAATATTATTCATCAGGAAAGCACTTTGTATTTCATATTATACCTCCTAGAATAGACTCAAATTTTTATCGTACTCATTTAACTCTTGTTGTTATTAGTAACTTTGGGTGTGTTCAATTGGAGCTTCTAAATTTATTAGCTAAAGCAGGGCTGGACATTATCAACATCGAAATACACAGTCCACTTACAACACAAAAGAAGAATATCAAAAAGTAACGAAGCATTTTAGAAGTTATTATTAGTTTTACAGTCTAGTTCATAGATGGGCTATTTCAAAGGCTTGAGTAAGTCCGGAAATATCTAATATTCTACCCTCATTTCAGGATCGCTTTGTCAGTCTGGGATAGATCGCTGATAATTAAGACAGCCAAAAGGGCGATAAGGGAGGAAATTGAGAAAACGGCGATAAATGCTGAAGTTCGGTACTTTGCTTGTAAATGCAGAACACTTGAAAACATTCTACATGTAAAGCAATCACTTACTTTGTTAATATAATTACACAAGCAAAGCGTTTATAGTCGGGCCGAATCGGGTTGGGTTGGGTCAATAATTATCCAGGTTGGGTCCAACACCTTCTTGCCGGGTCAGGCCAAAACTCAAGATTCAGGATGTACATTCATTCAAATTGAACGCATATATTTTAGTTTAAATGATTAGATCCTAAATTGGTCTTGTTTCATTTAGATTTACACTACAATTATATTAAATATAATAAAAATAATAAAGAAAAAGATCTTTTTTATTATTACAACCCAGGTTGGGTCAGAAATTATTAAGGCCGGGTTGGGTCTGAAATTCCGACTATGGAAGAAAAAAGACATGGTACATAGATATTTTGTGAAGCAGTTAATAAGCAACTCTAAGATTTTACAAAGTTAGTTTAGCAAAGTCTATGTTGTTAACTCTAATTTTGGCATTTAAAATTTGATTAGATAACAATTAATGAAATGTATTTATATTTAGATATACCTGGACCCAGTAAGCGGCTAAAGTCCAAGGGAGAAGGAAACATCAAATATAGTCCACCAATGCCACCAATCACCGAGGAAAAGAGAAATACCAGAAGTAGTAATGAAACTACAAAGATTGGGAAGAATACGCGTCGCAGAGGAAATAAAAATGTGTATAATTGATAACTACGATGGTTGTACAAAATGATTTGCAGAAGAAATAACTTTCTTTAAACTTCATTTCTTTTCAGGTCAAGTATAAATTTCAGCAAAGTGGGGTGCAAATTTGCAAAATAATAACATTGTAGTAAAATTTTCTGAATTTTATATTTTTAGTTTTAATTGAAAAAGTAAATCCTTGTAACTTACTTATGATAAAGTTGTAAGAATTAAATAAATGATAAATAAAAATGCAAGAGAAGTATATTTACTTGCAATATTTAACAAAAACTAAAAACTTCAAATACGTAGTAATAGTAAATAAGTATGCACAGGACATATTTACTCTCTGTTTGATAACAATGTAATGACATTATTACATGCAGCATGTTTGTTCAACATTTGCTTCTTGACAATTACAGTTGGGAACTATGTTAGTACTGAATAAATCAATAAAGAGATGCTGATTCTGCATTATTGGCTTCTTAACTACCATAGGATCTCCTGAGAACCTACACAATGATTTTCAAGTGCATGCATTTTTAATGGTTATAATTGTTTTACTGTACATCTGTATGTGTTTGCCATGTACACACTGGAACTTCTGGTCACTAGAGACCCCATTGTAATTAATGGATGTTTTTGGTTTGGTAGTTAGGGGGCTAAATTTATCTCTTGTGGAGAATAAGTGGATATTTACATTTCTTGGAAATTCTTTATATGGCTATATTGTATTACATTAGCTCAGTATTTGTCACTTAACCTACCATTGAATATGGGAGATGTAGCTAAATCTCCTGCACATTTAATATCCATCACTGTATGATCATGGTGCCATTTAAAATTTCTATAAGCACTAAGTATATCCCATGTACATCTTAAGCTATAAATGTGACTTCATTTATATTGAAGATCTGAATACAATTTAAATAATTTATGTTAAACCATATAATCAATATCCTAAAGAAGCTTTTAACTCAAAAGCATGTTTGAATAAATGGAACTGCTAAGTGTTATGTATGACATTCACTCAGAGTACTTTATGTTGAAGTAGGAAGTGAAAGTGCAATCTATATAAAGTGCAACCGTTTCAATTGCCTGTAAAAGCACTTATATGCGGAAAAAATGATGAATTTCTTAATGCTTAATGTGACTCAGTCTTTCTTGACCTATGTGTTGTTCGTGTATATTTAGTATGCAGTGCTGATAAACTTATCATTCTGTTATTGCGTTTGAATAAAATTATCAATTCTATCATCATCCAAATTGATTTAAGTTTCAAATTGTCTGAAAAATTTTGAAAATTTTTAAATTTTTCTTCTATAAAACTTGCAAGAATTTAGTGAGAAATTTTCATGAAAATTTAAAAAAATTATAAGATTTCACTTATTTTTAGAAGAAATTCTGGGGAAATTTAAAATTTGTGAGAAAATTCAACGTTTAATGTTCACGAAGGTTTTGAACAGTAAAGTCCAAAATCATCGAGATGCTCCTACTAACTCATATTCAGAGTTGTTAATACTGAAAATAATGGCCTCACACTTGAAGTGAATTTCCTAATTACATACTATAGCAACAAGTAGATAAAACTATATCAACAAGAATGTCGCTATAATTTTGAAATATTCAACAGTTTAATATGTAGCTATTTTGTATTTGATATATTTAGAAATTGCACAATATTCAAGAAATAATTATTTTGAAATTTCATTGTATTGACATACTTAATTTTAAAAAGACTGTCCACGGGATTTTTTGCCATTAACAAAATGCCAAGAAGCATGATAATTTATAAATTTACATATATAAACATAAGATGGCCATAAAATTGCCACACGTATTAAAGCAGTGACTATTAATGAAGCTCAGTCTAACTTTTTTAAAATTAATGAACTAAGCTGTTAGTTGCCATTTGTATAATTTTTTGTTTATGTACGCATTGAAAAAGTGTAGTGCAATTCATCAAAATTCTGAGCAAGTTAAAAGTATTTACTTTGGATTTTACAACACAAGTTCATGTAATATCGTGTCAATTTCCCTTAAGGGTTGACAAAGTAAAGCAAGTGAAAATATTATTATCTGAAATTTCGAAGTCTTTAAGAAAACAAAGAACTATGCTTTCTAATTTTTAAGTTTTCAAATTATGACTTTGATTTTTGGGCTGCCCAAATCATTTCCAAGTTACTCCCCATAAACTACAGAAAAAATATTCTAATATAAAATGCGTATAACTTCACGAGTTATTTCGAACATATAGAAGAAAGCAATGCATTGTTTATTTAATGTATTCTGTTGTATATTAGACAAGATCTACTAGAAATGAACTGAATAGCAGAGTTTATTAATAATTACATGCAATGTATTAATAATTTTGAACTATAACTTTTAAATACATCACTGAATTTTTGTTTCCAGATTCAAACCTTTTGCTGAAAGCATTGGAATATAGAACATTAGAGCTGGAACTCATTACGATTTTTGTTTAATCAGTTAATAAACTGGTCAAATTTAAAGACTCGATTATTTGGAAAAAAAATTAGCAATTCAATTCACAAGTGTATAGTCGATACATTTTGGGCAAATAAATCACTAAGATTAATTCTTCTATGCCATTTGCAAGGCAATTTTGCTATCCTGCAATTTACTTAGGAATTAGCTCATGCATATATATATATATATATATATATATATATATATATATTGTAACATCGGCTATACTAAAGCCAAACAATCATCATCATTAGGGCAACTTTTTTTGACTTAATAAACTAAAAAATTTGACCAAACACTTAAAATTTTTCCTAAAAATTGATTTAATAAATTGACCTATAACATTTTTTCAAAGAAGATTTCTTTACACGCAAAATGCATGTATTGCTAATTATTATTAGAATTATACAAAACAATTATATAGTTTTCAATGTTGCTTTCTGAAAAATTGTATTCCTTTACAAGCATCTTTTTCAATTGTGAAAAACTGTGCTCCACTGAGCTATTTGTATATTGGCATCTGAGGAGTTTTGCATAAAGTGCTGGTGAAATATCATTTTTTCTGAGCAACAAATAACTTTGATATCATTTGATGACAATTGTTTAGAAATGTACTTCTTTATGTTCAATGGGTCATTGTTGAAGTTGATGTTCCCAAGATTGTTCCAGGCTTCCTGCATAGTGTAAGAGGTGTCTTCCATTTTTTTAATAATGATAGGGATGTTTTCATAACAACGAGCTATATCAACGAGCTCTTGCTGCAACATAGGCTGATTAACACTTTCTTTTGCTTTTTCCACAATGACACCTGATCTGCTGTAAGACTCAACAATTTCTCATACCTCCACCAAAATATTAGCGTAATACATTGCTGCCTGAATCCAAGTACCCCATCAAGTTAAGACTGGCTCTGGAGGCTGTCCAATTTGATCGAACTTATGTCTTCTTGCAGCATTTTTTACTGTGCTTGCTTTTACTCTTGCAATACAGTTGTTTACACTACAGTATGCCACGCGAACTTTTTCTGAACAGTTATACATCAAATGCACCGTACAAAAAACGTGGAAAAGCTTTGGATACATGGTCTTCAATGGGGGAACCCGCCAGCTTCACATATGCTCCACAGTTGGTTAAGAAAATTAGAAACATTGCTTGCTTAATATTGAACTCTTTGAGTAAATCATCAACTGCATAAGTTACAGAACTGCTACTAGGTGGAGTTATCAAGTAAGAACATCTGACGAGATAAGTTTTGTCAGGTGTATCTATGTCCCCAATAAGAATATTAAAAAAATTTTACCTTTGATTTCTGATTCATCTGCAACAATGAATACATACTTGTTTGCCATCAGTTCTTTAACTTGGTTCTTTTCTGATTTGGAAATCTGATCCACTTTGCTGCAACAGTGGCTTTCACTTGGTAGGGGGTTCTTAATACTTGTAAAAAGTGTTTTGAAGGCAGGGTTACAAAGTTTGCGCAGTGGAATGTTTGCTGCCATAAAAGTGCGTACAACTTGCTCGGTAAAATCTTGTTTAATTGGAGGAGTAATGAATGTTTGCTGACTTGAAGACGTTTGCTGTTGCAGCTCTTGCTTTCTCTTGTGCTTAGTAGACTCACAGTGTCTTTCAACAAAAAATTATTTTGCAAATCTAACTCGTTCTTCAGAAACAGAACAAAATAATTCCATGTTTGGTGTACATTTAAATTCTTTGGGATACAGTCTGCAGATATGATCAATTTTGAAAGCATCTGATGTTGCTGGTTTTGGCATAATGAGAATAATAAAACCTAAAGTATGAAGCTAAGAATTAGAGCCAAAACGAATTCATTGTCTGTGTATCAACAATCAGGTCATAAATTTTGAAATAAACAAGCAACTAAAGGTAGTTAATGCAAACTCAAGTCTTACAGCTTAAACTTATGGTTAAATAATATTAACATCAGTCACACTCTTAACAGAAATCCGATCTTAAGTGAAACTTATTCCATAATTAGTCATCTCAGCTCAATTCAAATTGCAATGAGAAGTGTTTTAAATACATGCACTTAAATATAATAACCATATGTCTCACCTAACCGTATGCAGCCATTTTTAAGGCTGACTAAGAAACTATGTTTCTTGTTGGCCAAAAGCATTAGTAAACTAATGTTCATGTTCCACAGCTTTTGTCTAGCATTGATGAGCCCCCTTTGCAATAGCAGGCTCATAAATGCGTTCAACCAGGGCTGTGTGTTGTGCACATGACATAGTATGAGCTTGTCTGGTTTACTGCTACTAACTGTTTCAGCTGCTAAAATAGTTTATAATTATAATTCCCACTCCCAATTTTCCTATATTGATGTAATAGAGCAAACTGTTAGTAACAAAGCAAAGTGTTATATTGATGTTGATGTGGCAGGTAAATAAATAGCATTAATGTTAATTATCTTGGCTAATCACTGCTAAACTGTATCTATAAATTTGTTGACATTCTTTTTATAAAAATTTGTGAAAATTATGATTTCAAACTGAAAGAATGATCATTTATAATGACTATGTGTAGGGCGTAACTCACTAACTCTGTTACAGTTTAAAATTTTGATATTATTGACCATTAACAATAAATTTGACATTATTGACAATATATCAAAATTTTGACTTTTTGTTGACCTTATTGACCATATTGACTTTTAGGTTGCCTTAAGTAGCGTGCACACTTACAACTTTGCGCGCAACCTATCTTGATTTAATGAGGCGCACAAGAAAAGTTGTAAGTGTGTACGCGATTCCAACTTTGCGCGCAACCTAATTTGAGAAGTTAAATTGGTTCTACTTTTGCGCGCAACCTTTCGTGATTTAATGAGGCGCACAAGAAAAGTTGTAAGTGTGTACGCGATTCCAACTTTGTTGTGAACTTTTAATTCAATAATCTATTTCTGAGGAGTGCAAAATTTAAATTTTGTAACAAACTACTTTTCTTTAATAAAAATATAATTACAAATGAAGAACATTATTGTAATTAATTAACAGATGATATAATTATTATATTATAATAACAATTTTTAAATTATTGTTATTAATTTTCTAAAATATTTTTTACTTTTGCATCCCATAATCTTCCTGTGTTTCAATAATTGTAGTATTCATTCATTCTTGTATGCAGCGTTTGGCGCACTCGCACAACGTACCCTCTGACGCATAGTTTTAATTACTCATTGTTTACTTTTCGAATATAGTAAGAATCAGGGGTGCCGTTTATGGTATGGCCATATATTGTAAGGCGAAATTTTTTAGCAGCCCATAATGGCCATATTTTAACTTTCGTCCATATGTTATGGCCATTATGTAAAATATGGTGAATGACGGTGACGAAATATACGTAGAACACATGTGGTAATACGTAATGCCAATTAAATGTAGTGATTTCTAATATTTAATAACATAAATAACAAATTGCAAGCTGCAATTAAAAGACAACCATTTTTCTGTAATATGAAATTGTAATGATATCACAAGGAAAAGCAATTCTTTATCATTCTATATCATCAGCATATTCAATTTTGAAACATATCTCACTTCAAATTTCAATCAAAGTTTTTAAACATCACAATTTCTTTAGTTTAAATTTTCAAATAGTAATAACTTGCTAATAACATACAATTAATGTGGTTTAGACAAATATTAATCGATATTTTAAAATCGTTTATACTGCAAATGTTATAAAAAGCACAAGGTGCTTTCAAAACTATGTCTTTTTCCTTCAGACTGCTTCATTGTATGGGTTGTAATGTAATTTACTGATAAATTTAATTAATAAAAATTGCAATAAATATAATTCAACTAAAAAGTTGTGCGCAAAGTTGTAAGTGTGTACGCAAAATATTTTTGTTGTGAACTTTATAATTACCCGAAAAGTTGCGCGCAAAGTTGGAAGTGTGCACGCAAAATATTTTTGTTGTGAACTTTATAATTACCCAAAAAGTTGTGCGCAAAGTTGTAGGTGTGCACGCTACTTTAATCATCATATTTCCGTCACTCAATTTGTCTCTGCCGCACACACTTCGTTGTCGTTGCTGCTAGGCGTCTCCAATACTAATCCCTTGGCTACAGTGCGATAATTCATCATGCTTACCGACGTCATGCAGAGACAGTGTTTTAGTTCTGCCGTTGGCAGGTGTATTTAGTTATTTAACTACGGATTTAGTAGTTTAGTTTTTGTATAAATAGGGCAACCTTGTTTGTGATCGGACTAACAAAATTTTAGTTACTGCTTGGTGTAGTCATTACTCTTTCATTATCTCAGTTCATTATTAGAAGGCAATGAGCAGCTAAACTTGCTATGGAGTCGAGGGGGTTGCGTAGCAGGGTATTCGCTGTAGGTGGTGTCGGGAGTCTAAACCCTATGCAAGCCAGTTCCTCTCCGGGGTTTATCTGATTCAGTTGATGTTCGTTTTATTAACTTGATGACTGCTTGCCTGTACCGCTCCGGCAGTAATTGCCACGTAAATTCTCATTCCTCCACTTATACGCAGTTACTTGCATACAAACTTAGATGCTATGTATTCTCTATCTTTCGTTCTTATAACTTTGTTTCACTGAAAGTACTAATGCTGCTTACTTACTACGCTATAAACTCTGGTGAATGGAATTTCTTTGCCTACTCAATAGTGGAGACTAAGCCTTCAGAATGCTATAACTATTATTTACTTTCTTTACTATACAGTTATGCTACCCCTGATTATTCTAGAATATATATTATATATATATNAATAATTCCCAAAATATGAAAAATGATATATAAGACATGTGTGTATGTTTGAATATGGATGTATATTAAAACACTCAGCCCTACTTGAAAAACAATGATAGCACATGTATAAAATTTGAGATTCAAACAGTTATTCACAAGGTGGTTAAATAAAGTATCTCTAAATAGGGACTATGAATTCATATTTTGATCATCAAAATGAGAAAAATTAAACAAAACTTACAAGTTTCTGATTTTGAAAATTTTGATTTTGCATTTTTATTGTTCTAAATCTAAACGTCCTAGTGTAGACAAAATGACAAAAATATCTTGCATTTAGTCCAAAGATTACATTCTATTTTAGTTACAAAGCAATTTCAGCTTCAAAACAAAATTCGATTTCCCGCAATCCTATTGAAATTTATCTTTTAAAATTTAAAACGCATTAAAGTTCCCCTACAATAATTCAATGGTACAAATGTTTCTAGTGAATTATATTATTTTCTGATCTGAACAATTATTTCCAATGGGATCCTGCAGATGTGCGCAGTTATATTACCAAAGCTCGCTATCTTTGGTCAATGATATAAATAAGAAAGAGATTTCTGTGTTATCAAGGACTATAATCTGCCTCTTATTTTNTCATTACTATATTAGTGAAATATATTCCCGCATGCAATATTACTACATTGTTACTATATTATTATTATTATTATTATTATTATTATTATTATTATATTAATGAGTAAGAGTGTCTTTAGAAAATGTTTGGGAAGCATTTAGTACCGTATATAATCTGATACATAGACTTTTAAAAACTGCATCCAATATTCGCGGGCTTTCGCTATTTTTATCCCCTAATTTTATCCAGGGTAATTGATAATTTTCAACTAAGCGTCATGGAACCAATTTATATAGAATTAAAAGAACCAAGCTTAAACAAAAATGATGAATATAAATACAAACTAAATTTACCGAAGATATTATAAAAAATTTTAATTTGATGAATATTTTGTGAATTTTATAGAGGAAAATTTTGACAGTGGCAGTGGCATGACGAAACATGTTAAATGGATGCGTTTCTTTTTTTAATATTAATTATAATACGAATTCTATCTAATATAATATATTTGACTCCATTCACTCAATTAAACAAAATTTATAGAAAATCAATTCGGTGATTGACGTTTTTTAGCTTAATTACTTGAAATGATAGACGACATTAGAAAATTGCGGTTGTGTTGCGGGTGCGGGTGAATTTTTGTAACAAACATGCGGGTGCTGTGCGGTTGATTCCCCACCCATCGCAGGTGCGATGCAATACGATTATAAAAAATTACATACGCGTCCATTTATCAATAGAATGATTTATTTGGTCTATACATGTGGTACTTTTTACTTTTCTTGTTTAATACATATTAAGTAAAGGGTCACTGTTCTTTTCCTGCAAATGATCAGCGCTGAACCACAAATCGTCAGTGCCGGACCGTCTTAGGCCTAGTTTAAATATTTTCAACATATTATTTACAAATTATATAGCATTTACTGCATTTTGATTTATTTGCGTGCATTGTTATTGTTGTTCATTAGCAAGTTGTTTTGAACTATTAACCTATTTTTCTAATAACTCAGCTCAAGTCCAGTCCTATCCTCTTTTCCCATTTTCATTTGGGCTCCCGACTGCAAAAACTTTGAAATTAAGTTCCCATTTCAATCGTAAGCCTAACTAGAAATACTTTATCGTTTAACAAACAAGGGATTGAATAGATTTTGTATAATAGTGCGCCTCAAATCTACAGCTTGGATTATATTTCTACCATGGCAATTATGATTGATGTAGAAAAAATATTTTTACTATGAACGGCCTCATATTATTTTAATGTAAAGATAAAATATCTTTGAACTAAATCCAAGACATTTCAATTTCAAAGTTTGGAAAATGTGTTATTAGTTGGGTCTTAAAGATTGTTAACTTTGCAATTTTGCTCATTACGATATATAGCATGGAATGATGATAAAATAAACTCTAAAGGGATTAGTGATGTATTTAACTTGTCACGTAAACTTTTTTAATATTGTCAAAATCGGACGTAACAAAAACTATTGATTTATTTATACCACAAACAAAGAATAATGGCACGTGGAGTTAAATTGATTAATCATCTACGTGATGTAAGAAAACTACCTTGATTCACAATCAAAATTGGACTTTTTGTACTGCTTAGTGTGAAACAACACAAAAATAATCTGTGGAAACTAGGGTCGTAAGCAGAAGGTTTTTCAAGCTATTGCCTTAAATATATCTCAATTCTCTCAATTCATGAAATCCAAAGATTGTCACGTGATAAATTTCCTGAACTTCCTTGCTTAAAATGATCGATTTTTTGTGCATTTTAACTGCTTTTTGCAATGGCTCATGCTTCAAAGTTTGGGAGCTGGGTTTCTTTCAATTACGCGGTGTTGTTCAACTACATTGGATATAATTACTAAAATGTAACAACAGTTACTCTATCACAATTGGTAGCAAAGATTCTCAACTTCTGTATTTTCAAGGAGATTCATGCAAACTCAAGGTCTATCTTTTATGCCGAATAAAAAATAGCATAATACCGTCTTAGACCTGTTCTTGAGATTAAACAAAATATTTGAATCTCTATTAATAACGAAAATGTAATATTGATTAAAAATTTATTGATCCAATTTTTCAGGTTTGAGAAAGTTCGAAAACTTTCTTAAGTGATTGTCCAAGGCCAAATTGTCTATTGCGAGACATAATGTTACATCCATATTTAGGAAAGAAGATGGCAATTATCAAATATTTAAGGAAGCTCTCATCCCCTTAACGATTTATTCCCTGAAATTGAAGAAAAAGCTTCTTATCCTATATCTGAACAAACATAAACAGGTATTTACATGCAGATTGTTATTTTAGTACTGTGATTATTTGTAATATTATTATTTGAATTTTCTGATAAGTTCAAAAGTTTACCTTAAGCAATTCAGATTAACTGTGTTGACCGAATTTTCAATAGTTTAATATCTTGGTGATGCCTTGAACATGCAACTTTTCAAAATAATTTTGCATGGAGTTCATAATTCTAGGATCCCACGAGTCATGATCCTGTGATTTCCACAATTTTAATGTTTGTCTATTAAATGAAAATTGGTGTTCGGCTAGTGCAACTAGGTATTGCAGAAATATAACAGTATGGGGATAAGGAATTCCCAAAAGTTAGTTTCCACAAACTCTCATAAAGGAAAAATCATTTTATGATTTGATCAACAAGAATAGATAGTTCTTCTGGTGTTTTACAAAAAATGAAAATGCGTCACGAAAACGAAGATTTGTAACAAGACGAGGAAAACAAAACTTTAAAGTTTTGAACATTACTTTTACGATTCTCATAGTTTTCCACATAATTAATCTACTTTTATTATAATTAATGTACTATTTCTATCGTTCTAAAACTTAGAAATTGAGTAAATATTATATATTCAAATAATGTATTTGCAATTGCCTTGAAACAGCATAGACCTCCGGACCTCCCTCCTCCCTCTATGTACGCGACAATAATGAACGTTCAGTGAAGGTGTTCTATGTTGTACTGGGCAATTTCGTGGTTCAGATCCCGATATTGAAAAAATAGCGTGGGAATACGAACCCTATTACTTAGTCCTAAAAGGGAAATCGTATATATTCGACCGAATAAAATATTCTGAAATTCCAAAATGATAATTGTTTTTATTTATTAAAAGAAATCAAAATGTATTTTGTTCAATGTGAAATATTATTGTTGTTAATTCTGCAAAATCCATTGAATTATTATTTTCAATGCACAGTAGAGTTCTGTAATAGTGACCTAGAATTGGCATGGTCAAAACTTTCACTATTGCCTAATACAAAAAATTGTCTAATTCACATATAGTGCCGTATGTAAAATGCTTTTAAAATTATTATGTTCTACAGAATACGGTATGACTTGTATAATGTACATGTGTACTACAAAAATAAGAAAATTAATACTCGTCTAAAGTACAATGTACAAGGGTACAACGAAGATTTATTAAACAAAAACTTGAGATTATTTTACACGAATTCAATCTTTTCTATAGTGTAAAATTTTCACTATTGCCTTATTCATTTGTTGTTACTAGTAAAGTACATAAATTATTATTTGGTGCTATGAGAATTCTTCACTACTGTATATAATTCACTACTAATAATTTACTATTTGCCATATCCATATGTCGTAGTTAAACCTGTAAGTGAATAAAATGCTTGACATAAAAATCCTATTAAAAAATTCATGCTTGAACTCTACAAGAATCATCCTGTCAGACTTTTATTAATCCTTTGAGTTTGCTCATAAAAAACGGCAGAACTCACACTTCAGATTTTACATTGAAATTTATTACAGATGTCCTAAAAAATGTGTTCAGTATTTCTTTGACCCTATTGATTGCGTAATGTTACTTTCGTTATTGAAATGCTCATCTTTGATTGGGGGAAATTTTTACTGGAATGCTGCTAGAATATAAATACATAAATTCGCTTGAAAATGTTTATAGCAAACAAATGAATTCAACCATTCAATTCGCAAGCATTTGGGAAGACACTTTGCTCTGGGACAAAATTGCTTCGACATGCGTAGTCGTGCTAGCAGCTCATTTGAACTTCCTAGTCATTGCTACCTATTTATCAAGCAAAAAATTGCAAAATATATTTACAAACAGAATAATGGTAAGTCTTGCAATTACAGATTCCTGCACTTGTATTGCTGAAATAGTTAACAGTTGGATTCAACCGATATTCTACGTTCCATCAGGAATCCTAGGTCATCTATACTGTTCATTGTTACATACAACTTATGTTCTTTGGGCATTTATTAATGTTTCGATATTGCATATAATCTTGATTTCATTTGATAGATACTTTGCAGTTCTGCATCCAATCAAATACAAACTGTTCACAAAGCGTCATGCAAAAAACTACTCTCTTTTTATTTTAGTGTACTTCATAGGAGCTGCAACAAAAGCGGAGAATATGTTCATATTTAAGTATGAAAATGATAACTGCGTTTTTATGTTTAATAATTTAGATGATATATTTTACCTGATATCCAGTTATTGGTACATGTCTGAGGTATTGGGCACTCTATTAATTATCTTTTTGATCTACGCTTGCATTATCAAACGCGTCATGGTTTTGTATAAAACGAAAGAGATGTCAAAGGAAGATGTGAGAAACAACAGACGTTTGACATTTCTTGCAGCAACCGTGACGGCAGTATTTATATGTAGTACGTTCCCAAGTCACATTTACTTTTCTCTGTATTACCTAAAACTTGTATACAAATTTAATCTAAACCTTGATTTGAACTCGGCGTTGTACAAGATTTCAATTCAAATGGTCCTTGCCTCTTCACTGCTAAATCCTCTAGTTTACACCATTCAAAGCAAAATGTTTCGAAGTGAGTGCTTCAAAATGATTAAGAAGTTGATTCACAGAACCAAATAAATATTTAAATGCAATTCATTATACAATTACTTTTGTAAATATCCGTTTTAACAGCATGTATTATATAAATAGTTTAATGTATACATTTCAAAATAGTCAACTAACAATAATGGTTTATTAGCAATAAATCATATTCCCTAATTGCTGATTAAGGACCAAATTTTCTTAATACTTCATTTTCAATTTCCCTAGAGTTTCCTGGGATATACCTGTTATATATTTTTAGGAAATGCTTCCTTTCGCACTTTCTAAGAAATAAAATTGAAAAATTTGTTAAATTGAGTTTTTAAATAAAACACTTCATTGACAAATATGTTAAATATGTACGTGTTCTGTAAATTATATTTTGTAAATAAATATGAAACATTTTGTAACAAAGAAAATGGATCATACGAATTATAGAGATTGTTAATTTGGTGCAGGGAAACACTATTAAATTTTTAAATGGCGTTTTATATATATATATATATATTGTACTTCACTATGCATTAATAACAAGTAGAAATGTATTTGACAGTATTATTTACATAGATTATTTTGGATATTTATATCTACTCTATTACAATAAATATATCAATAAGTGATAAATACACGAAATATTACTCTCCTGCCTAAGATGTATGTGTCTTTGAGGCATAATAACTTCGTTTATATATTTGTAAAAACATCTCTTTGAATATATTTTTGGCAATCTATAGTGTAAGTATAAATAGAAATATAGTTATTAATTTTTAGTTTTGTAGACACTAAATTGAATATGCTGGAATAATAGATATAGCTCAAATAGTGACCTTTTTAAATATACTAGAAAATAAAATCGTTTCAAAATTATTGTAAACAGTAGTTAAACAATTGAAGAGATCCATGACCTGCAGAAAGGCGTTAAGATATATTTTCAATATTCCATTGATATATATATATATATATATAAATGTGCGTATATATATAATATATATAATATATATATATATATATATATATATATATA
>CABFPE010000369.1:233210-247996 GCA_900660155.1 Hofstenia miamia
TATATATATATATATATATATATATATATCCAGAAGAAGCCACTTCATCACTATAAAGGGCCAACATTCCACAGTTAGTTATTTTGAACTTGAAGTTCCTCAAGAAACCATCAGTGGTCCTGTCTTTTTTAACTGTTCTGTCGATAACACCTATTAAATAGAAGCCTCAGCTAACTTCTCAATATCAGCTTTTGCTGACGGTAATACCTTTATTTTACCTGGTTCGTATGATGTTAAAGACAATACTAATTTTGTAATCATAGCAAGACGAGTGAACTTCTTGTTAATTTTGGTCGACTGCGTGGGAGGCTACCTGGAGTAATCAAAACCGACTCTGAACGAGAGCTTTCTCTATTTTTATATCGGCTCCTTAGTGGAATGAAAATCTAGTATTTGTATAGCTTAAATGGATGTTTTTATCCGTTTTAAAATAATGGTTTATTATATATATATATATATATAACTCAAGATATGTATCACGGAAATGGATACGGATATCATCATAAAAATGTTTGATAAATTGGGAAAAAGCATTCATCAAGACTATGAGTACAGATTAGATAAATTATTGTAATCAGATATTAATCATTATAACACTTGATTTCTAGACATGAAATAACTGAAATATTTAAGTAAAAATAGAGTGTTCCGATTTTTACCCAGACTAGAAAAAAAAGATCACAATATTAGCCGACTTAAACTTTGTATTCTTTGATCCTGAATCAATTTCATCTTCCAATATTTACAAAATGGATACATTGGAATCTTTGTGTGATCATTGTAGTAGGGAACTAGTGAATCTTAGCACTCTCATAATAGGTAATATTCTGCATCTAATCTTCGCAAATAGCTAATTTACATCTTCTAAAAAATCAAATGCCGGATTCAAAAATATCACATCATAAAATTTTTAATTGTCGTATCGATATCTCCTCGTTGTTAATCAGTAGTCTCATAACACCATTAGAGTGCACGTGTGAAGATATTAACAAAGAAATTTATTTGACTTCTAATCATAATAAAATGGTTTGCAAAGATATTGCCCAAGATATTATTAGTACATTCAGCACGTACAATTTAAATTGCACTGAGTTTTGTTATGACTTGATACAATCTCTGTTTCGTAAGCATTTGAGTAAGAAACGAAGGTGAAAGTCCCCATAGTTTAACATTTCATAAAAAAGCTGCTGACTACTTAATTAATTATTCATTTAGATTATTTTAGGTGTTCGTTGTATATTCCAATATATTAGGTATACAAATTTTTCTTCTTTCAATCAAAGGAGGTATTGAGCCCAAACCCCGGCCCTAATTCGTCTACCATTTACACGTATGATAATTATTGTCATATGATGTTTGCATTTGTTGCCCCAATTAAATATGTTCATCTTAATATCCAAAATCTAATTAATAAACTATCTTCCTCCACTGAGCTACTATACAAAATTGGAAAAACTCAATTTTAGGGATATCTGAGACCTGGCTAACTGACATAGACAGTACTTGGAGACCTGATGGCTATGAACTATTTCATAGGGACCTAAGTCTTGGCAACAAATCTAAAGGAGGTGGACCGATGTTCTAATTCCAAACATTTTAAGCCCAGAAATCGACCTGATTTAAAATTGATGAAAAATTTGAAAACCTATGGATTGAAATATGCATTTCCCAAAAAATAGGAAAAAACGTTCATCAGTTGATAAATAACTCCTACATTAATTGATTACTTTCTCGTTGAAAACATTAACGATTTTAAGTATACCTGCAGCGAATGCTCATATTCAGATCATTGTATTACAACCGAAAAAATTTGGGTAGAGATTCGAGAAAGAGATCCAGCGCTAATAGAAATTCTAAGAACTCCCCTAAAGAATGAATCTTGGGAAGGCGGTTTTAAATCCGAGAATGTAAACTGCATGCTCATTTCATTTATTCATTCATTCACAACTTATATAAATTTATATTGTCCTGCCAAAAGTACTTTTTCTAAACACGAAAATTGTAGTTATCAAATCACGCGATCTTCCTGGTTAACTCCCAACCTAAAACAACTCGTCAAATGCAAAAATCGAACTTACAAGACCTACTTACGAAATAAAAGCGCTGATAACTACCGGTTGTATAAAATTGCAAGGAACGAATCTAACATTGAAATGAGAGCAGCACAAAATCGGTATATGCAATCCGTAGTAGAATAAATGACTCTAAACATAATTGGGAATTCATCAAAAATGTAATGAACAGAAACAAGAGTCATATGCAACACCGGCATCTTATAAAAAATAGCAATGGTAGCATATTAACTAAATTCAAGGATATTGCAAATGCATTCATTAACCTGGTCAAATACAGTACTGGAAGAAAGAGTTCAGCCACTCATGATTTGTCAAAAATATTTCTAAGAAATGGACTCCAAAAATGTCATAGGTATTTTAAAATTACATTTGATGTTGCAGAAAGAAGAATTCATCATTGTTGAGACATAATTATCGCTGTTTACTTTAAATCTCAAGGAGAAATGCTACAATGCTAGTGGTTAGCTAATATTTTCTTGGAAAAGGTATTCGGCCACCTCAGACCAAATATGAGTATCTGTAAATAATTTCATTTGTTGAGCTTTTTTCAGTCTATTTACATTGAAAATGTCTAAGAACAGTCTTTCTTCGCCTTATATGATGCCTGGTTACGTACCTCTTGCCATCCGCGAGTTGATTATCTCCAAACATCTTGAAGGGATGAGTCAACGTATTATATCCCGGCTTGTAGAGCGACCTTAAATTACTGTCGAGGATATCATCAGACATTTCACTTCTGAAAACATCATTTCCCCCAAGCCAAAGTCCGGAAGACCAAAGAAGACCTCCAAAACCTCCCTATCACCTCTTGGATGCCTTTCAAAGCGAATTCCCAGGAAGTCTTCAAAGGAACTTTGCAAGGAATAGGCTGATGGTCACCTCATGACTACAAGAATTGTGCGAAGCATCCTGAAGAAGTACTAAATTGGGACTTTCGTGGCAACCAGAAAGCCATTCTTAACCTCAAAGCAAAGATTACGCCAGCTAAGGTGGGCCAAGTTGATGGGAGATAATTCACCGGAACATTGGTCTAATGTTATATTTTCAGATGAGTCAAGATTTGAGCTATACTCATCAAAACTAATGTTGATAAAGAGACCAATTTGGCAGAAGTTCTGATTATAGCCTCAATTTACTCGGGGCACCACGAAGTATGGTTGGAAGTCTGTAATGGTATGGGGCGCAATTTAGAAGTGTGGCCTTCATAAGATTGTTCCCTTCACTGGTACACTCCGAAGCTCTCAATATGCTCGGATTCTCGAAAAGGAACTCTTGCCACACCTTACAAGTGACTCAATATATCAGCAGGATGGTGCTTCATATCATACATCAAAATAAATGAAGAAATTGTTCCAGAATAATGAGGTTGCTATCCTTGCTGACTGCCCTGCCCAATCTTCAGACCTTAACGTTATCGAAAATGTGTGGAAAGAGGTCAAATATCGAATTGGACAGCATGCTCTTCACTCTGAAGACGAGCTGTGGAGCGCAATAATAAAAGAATTTTATGCAATTTCCAACAGCTTTATTGAAAGAATTTTTGCTTCAATCCCTGATCGCCTTGAAGGTGTTATTCGCTCAAAGGGACACCCTGCAAATATGAGAAAAGAGAATTTTGTTGCTAAGTGCATATATTGCATCAATAATTAATTTATGTATCTTATTTTGAATTTACTTTTTTCGAATTTTTGCATTTGTTAAAATTTTAGTGGCCGAATACAATTTTCCAATATAAGCTTTCTAATTTTAATTAAAAATCAATAGCCAATTGTTATTCTACATATTTTATGGTATTAGATATACAGATTTTCCTTTCTCAATCAAAGTAACACTTAGTTATAATTTTAGACACACTCTATCGAATGAATGTTCATTATTTATTCAAAATAGCAAGGTGGTCGAATACATATTTCCAGTACTGTACTAGGGACTTTCCACAGCATACAAATAAACATTTTTATTAGTAGGCTGTGAACCTTCAGTGCCACTTACACTTAAAAAATCTTTCTACAATCCCGTCAAAATTCTTTATCATTCTGATTTGTGACTTGATATGAAGTCCTTCAAGCAATAAAAAACAAAACTTAATAAATCAAGCGGACCTTCTGAAATACCAGCATGGTGTATTAAAGATTGTGCAAAATTCATTAGCAGTCTATTATGCCATATCATCAATCACTACATAAAACTAGATTTTTTTCCATCAATTTTAAAATTAGCTAATGTTACTCCCATGTATAAAAGATATGACTCGCTAAGATGTTGCAATTACCGGCCTATTTGAATCACCTCGCCTTTTGCAAAAATCTTCAAAAAAAACGAACAACTAATATTTGAACAAATAAACACTTATCTTCATAACAAATCAATTATTTCGAATACTCAATTCGGCTTTTACAAAGTTCATTCCGCCTCTGATGCTTTACTTTATGCTATTGAAAATTGGAGATCTTATCTCAATAATAACAATTTTATCACAATTGCTTCTATCGATTTGCCTAAAGCATTTGATTCCATTGATTGCTATATTCTTCTTAAAAAGTTAGCACATACTGGTTTCGACTCTAATAGTATAAATTTACTAAGGTGCTACCAAGGCCTACTTTAATCATGGTCTGGCGATTTGCAGTACAAAAAAACAAGTAGCAATAGATACTCTTGCAATTACGGAACAGGTGAAAAATTTTGTACAAATATGTAAAACAAAGAATACTAAAAAATCCCTTTAAATTTGTGGAGCTACAACCATTGTATTTGCTTCCCAACATTACATTCATGCATTCTTTCATTTATAGATTCTTTTGTTACAGTATTTAATGTGTTTATTGATGTTTATTCTATATATTGTGAAATCTTTTAAGCAAATAGTAGAGTTTATCATTCAACTACAGAATGTAATTTTGTAGAATGCCTTAACATAGATATTTATGTGCCATATTTAATAAAAACAAAACCATTAACGCTTCAAAATACGGCAATAAAATCTGAATATTCAATAAAGAACAATCAAATTTAAGTGTATGCACATTATTCTTTCTCGTTTTTTAAAGTTTAAAATAATACTATCATAAAATTTGCATTTTGATAAATGTCTATGATGAAGACATCTTCATTGTAACACATTATTTAGTTTTTACAGCAATTCAAGTGGTGATGGTTGAATTTATTCAACAATGTAAGCTATTCTTTGCTTTTTAATAAGTTAATATTAGTAACTTTGTTTCATGTGATATCAAATTATTATAAAATTTCATAATTTTTCCACACATTTAGTATCTTTACCAACAAAAATTTGTATTAGCGTTGTTAAGATCAATTTTATAAGTGGGGATTATTTATAATCACAGATCAAGTTAAGGCATCATGGAGAAAATAACAAAAATACATTACAGAACCCAATTTTCAAGTTAAAAAAGTTTAGATGGATGAATACACTTTCATCTTTCATTCTTTCACGTGTTAATACATTAGCCCATGTATATTATTTTGATTGGCTTAGATGTTGATGCTCTCACATAAATTAGTGATAATTTTAACTCTAATCAAACCTTTTAGCCTATCAACAATGGTGAGAAAAGCTGTGGTTCAAAAATCTATGAAATTGGTTAAAGGCAGAGCATGTGGATAATTACCAAAAGTAACAGGAAAAAGCAGCAAAAGGCCTGAGGCGAACTGTTTCTTAAAGAATGAAGAGAAGTTAGCATGCCATGTACTAGTTGGTGAACTTAACTCAGTTTCAGAAGAACCCTGTCATGTATGATACATATCTCTTTACAAATTGCCTGTTGGTGAACAGTTTACAATACACAATGCATATCAAACTCAGACAAAGTATGGTCCTCTGGTAACAATTATTTTAGAAAATGGCAACTGCTTCTTCCTACCAAAGTGCTATGCACATTGAGCTAGATCACAGTTTAAAATGTTAATTGGAGTTAAATTTCATCAATGTGAGAACAAACCTCTGAAATATTTTGGCTGCAAGCCAAGGAATGTTTTAAAATTTAGTGTGTAATTTTATTTTGGAAAGTGTAAATGCACATTTTTTGGTGGATTTATTTTCCTCTTCCACATATATTTACATAAATTATCAATTTTTTAGCTAAGATGATAAAAATAGTAGCTGATTTTTATTAGTTTTAGGTATATAGATATATTTTTATAGTAATGATTAATGAATAGTTATTCAAACACCATCTTTATGTAGAAGAGTGAGAATTAAAAACCTATTATAGTTTCAATTAATGCTAGTGGGCATTAAAGACTTCAACACTTTATAACACATAGAAGGCTTTTTATTGTATCAATCATTCATCATTCATCTTGAAAATGAGATATACACTATTATTAAGCACATTACACCTTGAATGGTTAAATCAATTAAAATTTTAGATAAGATATTATAGTGTTATATTAGAGTACAAGTGATATCTACAGTATGAGGCATAATAAACAACTGTGTGTAAGTACCAAGAGAGAGAAAGTCTATGAAAACAGTTAACTATATGGCATGAGTAATTTAGTTTAATGAATGGCAAGAGAATTGTAATTAATAGCATTAAGCACGTGAGACAAAAATTACAACAAATCCATGATTATAGAATTTCAACTAGATCTTTGTGGCCCAAGCTGAAGTGCAACATCACAGCCATTGAAATTAGCTTAACAATAAGCAATGCCATTTAGTATTTGGAAGAGCAGGATGTAAAATCTCAAGGGCAATGCATTTATCAGCCCTCAGACCTACCCCTGGCTCTTCCTCAAAATGAAACAAATTTAGCTCAACATTGTATTATTATTTAGCTTAGAATAAATTAATGAGCAACCAATTTAAGTGAAACCAAAAATTTTATTGCTAATGCATAACAAAAATTAGAAATATATACAAACATTATTAAGCAATTAAACATTTAAGCAGGTACCAGTGGCAGAAGTCACACAGTGGCAAAATGCAAAATTTAAATAATCAAAATAAACATGGCAGCACTAATATTAAGCAGGAACTTTCACCCAACTATCCATGTTTGTTGTTGAAAGGAGGGGACCCCTGCTACATGCCTTCCTGGTAGAGAAGATTGTGGATTTTTTTGAGGAGTTTGAGGATTTGAGTGTCCTTCCAATTGATGTTTGATGCAAATGTTTCTAGCTCCATGGTTAGTATCTTTTTGTACTTTATGTATTTAAGATCTGTCATTGGTTTATCAATTTCTACAGATTGTCAGAGATTGTTGATGCATCTTTGGAAGATCTCATAGTATTTACAGTAAAGTTTTTGGCTCTTGAGGAATCTTCACTGGTATCTAGCTTCAAGTCTGGAAAAAAGAACTTGAAGACTGCTGATAATGAGTTGTGGTAAATTGTGTTTTTATATAGGAAGTTAATGTTTTTCATGATTAGTGATTCTGTCATCTTATCTGGATCATTTGCACCCACCCTCATCATCATCATGATTTTGAGGTCTTCCTTCCAGAGGTTCAACCAGATGAGGTTGTTGGCTCTGGCAAATAGAGAAATGTTTTTCACTCTTTTGTTGGAGATTTTTTGTTTGATATCCATAATTTGTGAATGGATAGCTTCACATTTTTGTAGATTGTTTCAGGGGTATTTTTGCTGTCAATGTATAGGTGATTTTCTTGGTGTCACTCCTTAAGTATTTTGACTATATCTTTGAATTGTGAGTTTTCCTTGAATCAACATATGTCCTTGTGGTTGTTGAAATATAGTTGTATGCTGGGAATACCATGGTATACTGGTTTTGTCTTTTTATCCTTTATGTATTGCATGATGATGGGAATATCAATAATGGCAGGAGCAATACAAAAAGCATTTCTTGTAGCAACTTTTTGTTCCAGTTCTAACCAGTTTCCATGAGTTGTTGTGATTTCTGCAGTGCCAATGCTAATTGGGTAATTTATCAGTTTTGTAGGGAGCTGTTTGATGATTGATGGAGTGCACGTCCTTTTTAGGGTGATTTTTGATTTGTTGTTTATATTAAAATGAGCTGTTGCAAATTTGACATCAAGGGCAGTTTGCTGTAATGGTGTCATCAAGCATTCAAGTTCTTGTTTTGAGTAAGATTCAAAAAAGAAGTGCATTTTAATCATTTCTATGTCTAAAACCTTTCCCTGTTAAAACATTATGGGAGTGATACTAATTTGGTGTTTGTTATTTAAGATTTGTATCTCTATGAGCATATCTTGTTTAGCACCTGCTGTCCATACATGAGTGGTGATGGCTTCCATTCTGGTGAGTTACTCATTAACAACTTTGTTGATCTGTTCATGTAGGTGTGGTGATAATTTAAGTGTGGCTTTGTTGAGGAGTTCTTCCTCTTTTGCTATTTGTGGTAGAGTTTTGCACATGAGGTCTAGCTGTCTATAGGGGAGATCTCTTCCTGATCAGTCAGTTGTTTCTGTAGTGATACTAATAAAACTGAACAAATATTCAGAGTATCAACTGGATAGATATGTGTAAAGCAACATGTTTCTGTCATTGATGCTGTGGTTGTGGTATGCTTCTAGATAGTTATTAGTCAAGTGTGGTAATCTTTCTTGGAGCATTGCAGTTGTGAGAGGTGAGTTGTAATCAGTGTATGTTTTGTAGTGAGTTTCAGACATTGTGCCCCACATATACTTCTTGGTGTAGGTGTGGAAGATGCTGATCTCCTTTTTTTGGATACCAAGCTGGTTCTGAATAATGATTGGTGAGAGTCTTCCAAAAAGTTTCTTGTAATTGATGATCTTGATAATGTATTTTTCAAAGGGATCAATGTTAGTTTGTTTAGCTTTCAGTGGGGAGGTTGTTAGGAACATTTCTAGTAACAGCCAGTTATTGAGTTTGTAAGGAAAAGGATTGATGGTGATTTCAAAAAAACAGAGCTTCATAACTTTGCAGCATAACTTTCTTATGATGGGGAATTTGATGGAGTTGTCATGAGTTAGCAGTATTCTGATTAGCCATAATGCTGGGGCTGCTGGGATGTCTGGTATTTGTGATTCTTTGAATAAGTCCTTTCTGAAGGATGTTTTATCTTTCAATCTTGTTGCTGTTATAACATGGGAGAGGAGACGTTCTGTTTTTGTTGCATATATGCAGTGAGGACACTTGATTTTGATTTGTGGCCACTGTTTGCTATTGTATTTGTTTGCTTTAAGCTGGATCCAGTGATCATGAATCTCATTGAGGGCTAGTTGTGACTGACTGAACAAAAATTTAAAGCAAATGTTGGTAATGGAAAATCTTGTGCAATGCAGATTTCCAGAGTTTGTGCCTGTAAGAGGGTGTTGATTGCTATCTGCTCTTCAGTTATGATTTTCTAAATAAGCAAATTTCTATTTACAAATATGTCAATGAATATGTGTCAGACTCTTCACATGGGTATAAAGTAGGGGTGGAGGATTTCTCCTTCAAAGATTGACATTTTTTCAAGATGTTTTTTGTAGCTTGCAGATTACTTGCTGATGTGATCAGAAGTTGTTGAGCTGACAGTTGATAAGTTACCAAGGATTTTCCACTTGAATGGTATACATGAGATGGGAAGAGCTGAGTGTTTTTGTTTTTCACCTGCCCTTTTGGATGTTGTAGAGCCTTAAGACATTGATGTTAAATCAGCACCTGAATTCTTACCTGGTGCACCTACTCTAGTAAAGACATCAGGAGCTGGGAGTATCTCAAAATCTGAGTCTGATGCACTTATACTAACTAAGACCTGAGATGCACACCCATGTGCTAATCTTCTTCATCAGACAAACTGTTGGTTTTGACTGCTTTACCCGTAAGAGGGTTGTTTGTGTGTTGCCAGTGTTTCATCTGCTAAAGGCAAAGAAGCAATGTTAATATGCCATTCATTATAATCAACATTATATTTAGTCATACAAATAGGTTGTATATACATTGGCAATTTAGTAGTTTTAGGTTGCTCAGAATTTTTAGAAATTGGGTTATCTAGAATTTCAATATTTTGTATTTCCTCAATTATATTGAGTTGGCTAGTGTTATATTGCTCATTATTGTCATTTTTAGCAGAGTAAATTCTTGCATGTTGTTTAAGCATGTGTCTTCAATGTTTTTGGCAGTACATTTAAGGTTTTGAAAATTAGTGATTTTTCCATTACTGAGTAAGTAGGTATTGTGGGGGAGTACATTCTTGATTGTAAATGGACCAAACCAATTTGTTGCTAAATTTCATATTTGCTTTAATGACTCCAGGTAAGAATTGGTAGACCTGGTCACTGACTTTGTGTGGTTCACCATACATGAATTTATTGTAATATTATGTTTGGTATACTGCACATTTGGAGATGTTGACACAGATTAATTCATGCATTTGTTGTAATTTAGACAGAAGTTTGTTGCAGTATTTGTTGTCTACTGCCTTGTTGTATTCTTTGAAGAGCATGCCAATGGGGGTTGGTGCCTCCTGGCTGAAGACTGCTTTGTAGTTTGTCATTTTGGTGGTTGTGTGAGTTGAGTTGTTATAGAAAAACTCAATAATTGGTAGTAATTCACACCAGTCTTTGCCTCCTATGTTGGTAGTGGTGGCTCACATGAGTTTAATGAGAGTTCTGTTTAAACTTTTGACTCCTCTGTTGGCTTGGAGGTGATGATCTGTAGTGTGATTGTGTATGATTTTGAGGTGTTTAATTAAGCATTGAAAGAGTTTGCTTTTGAACTGCACTCCTTGATCTGTAATCAGATTTTCCATAGGGCCAAACATGCAAATCCAGTTATTTATTTCTGCTTCTGTGACTGTTTGAGCTTTAATGTTTTTAGTGGAATCATTTTGCTGTACTTAGTGAAGTTATCTACCATTAGTAGTACATAAGAGTAACCTTCTTCATCTTTAGATAGCTGCTCATTGTCCACATTTACAATTTCATTCATTCTTTCCAAAGTGATATTTTCCAATTCAGCACATTGTTCTGAGAATCTGGATTTGTTCTGATGTATGTATAGAGAATTTCATCTATGAGAGGAAGGGGATATGTGTTCTTCTTAGTAACCTTGTTTAGCATATGGAAATTGATGCATAGATGTTATTTTTTGCTTTTTTGATGAACACTGTTGGTTAGGAATAAGGGCTCTTGCACTTTCTAATGATGCCATTGCTTAGAAGTTCTGTAATAGTGTGTGCATATTCATCTTTCAGGTGATGAAGCACTCTGTGATAGTGTTTGCAGATAGCTTTGTTGGAGGTAGTGTTTAGCTTGTGTTCTACACTGATAGCTCTTCCCATGCTGATTTGATGGTGGTAGAATATCTCTGTGTTCTTCTTTAGAACTGTGTTAATCATTTTTATTTGATTGTTAGTTAGGCATGGATGAGTTTCTAATGATATTGTCAGAGCCTCTTTAATTTCATTAGTTGTATCCATTGTGTTTTACATTGATGAACTTGTCACTTTTGTTGAGAACTGCTGTCACTCCTTGACTGTTTTTGACCATACAAATGTTGTTGAGTAATATGATTTTTTGTGGATTGATTCCATATTGACTAGAGATGATGTAGTCTGCATTTATTGACACATTCATTGTTATTTTGTTAGTTTCTAGTGGTTGGGTTCCAATGAGATTTTCTGCTAATGTGAATTTGGCTGTGTTATTAGCAGATGTTTGTAGAGATATCCACATATTGTTGTCTTCTCAGATGATGAGAGTTTTGGATGAATAGTTGATTATGCAATTATTTTGTCAGGGAATCTCTGCATAGAATCATATTGTATGGGAGAGGCTGTTTGTGAGTATCCACAATGAATGTGTCATGTTGAAACTTGATGTGGTGTATTGTGATGGGGATGCTCCTTACTATGCTTTTAATGTTTATGTAGTCCCCAGACATGTTGATCAGACATGATTCGTCTTTTTGCATGTCTTCACATATCCATCCTATTTCTGTGGCACATGTGTCTGCCATGAGAGTTATCAATGCTCTGGAATCTACAGTGACTTTGATATTTATGCTGTTAATGGCTAATGGGATGAGATTCCACTTTAGGTGGTCTGTGACAACTAAGCATTTGTCTTTGCCCTTTTTAGTTTAAATAATTGTCTTCTTCAGATTGGATGATGATTTCCTCAGTGTCTTCATCAATGTAGTAACCATTTTCATCTACTGTGTAGACTACCACTTTGCATTTAGGCTTGGTGTGACCTTGTTGACCACATTGCTTGCATCTAATTTTCTCTTGATTTATTGGCTGATTTCTCAGTTTGAATTCAATGTCAACATTTTTCAATTGTTGTGAGAATTAGGTAGTGGTTGCTGTGCATTCCCAATTCCATTTGTACATGTCTGTTGCCTTCCATTAAGAGCTGGATGTTAACACATTTGCTGATTAGTGTTACTATAGAATCTTCTATGTTGCATTTATTCTCAAATCTTCTTTTAAAGAGTGGCAACATCCCTGTGTTTATGTAGGAATAAAGGTATTGTTGGTAGTATTGACCTTCCTCTACTGATAGTTTCAGTAATCAATTCACTTTGCAAATGTATTCAGCAATTTAAATATGGTGGGAAGGATTGGTGTAAGTTAATTTTTTATTAGCTTGAATTATATTATATCATTTACAATATGTCAGAACAATATTCTGATATTGTTCAAACAAGTGATAACATACAGAAGCTTTTGAACTCTTTTGGTGATTTAGAGCACCTGGTAAATGGATTCAACATATCTAATAATCTAAAGCTTGATTGTGCAAATTTAGTTTGCAAAATTAAGTCAAAATTTATAGAATGTTTTAATGTAAAGGATCTTTCAAAAAAGCAATTTGAGAAATTTTCTCCAAAATGTACATCTAGTAAGAAATGGGAAAAGAAGGACATTTTAAATCATTGAAAATTCCAACCTAAAATAGTGGTTTAATGCAAATCTCTAAACAATAAAGATGGTTCCTTAAACAAAAAGGGGTGTAGAAAGTTGGTTTATAATGTTGAAAAATCTATCACAAATTTAGGTGAGACTGCACCTGCTATTGAAATTCAATAATTAACAAAAATAATGACATTGCTTTGATTTGTAAGTCAAGTGAAGAGACAAAGAAAGCAGAAGCAGCATTAGGAAAGATTGAAAATATCAATCTAAGAACCTCAACAAAATTTTTACTAAAAGTTGTTATTACAAATATTCCCATATATGAAGAATTGACAGATTTTAATGCATTTAAAAGTAATACATTGATTGATAATAAAGAAATATTAAAGGATGCTAAGAAAATGACATATCAATATTATTTTCTAAAACAAACTATATGAAGAATTCTAATGAAGTTATTATAAAGGTTACAACTAAAATATGTTAACTACTTCTCAATAAAAAGCTGAAATTAGGACTAAATATACTGAATATTAGAGATAATCATTATATCGAGATGTGTTGTAATTGTGGTAAGTATGGACACTCATCAAAACATTGCAATAATGAGACATTATCATGTATGTTTTGCTAAGATAATCACTGTTATAAAGAATGTCCCATCAAAAATGACAAGAATAAACATAATTGTATAAATTGTGTAAATTCTAAAAACAATTTCATTTGGAATTATCTAATCACAATGCATTTAGTAGAAAATGTCCAATATACATTGCACAACTAAATATTACAATTAGAAAAACTCAATATGATTAAAGAAAAAAAATCAATATGAAAACCAAGTCAAATTTCTTAATATGAATTTCCAAAGCTTAACAAAGTAACTAAGTATGAAGAATTGATTTTAAATATGGATTGAAACAAATTTGGAGAATAATGGAAACATAGTTAAAAGATACTGATAATGACAACATCTATAAAAGAAATTGGTTTAAGAAATTTTGCCAAGATAGAGATCTTACAAATTCTACAAAGACTAGAGGTGGCAGCATATAATTTATCATACCTAAGCATTTTCATCTACAAATACATTAATATCAAAATGTTTAAAATACCAAATTTGAAAGTTTATGGATCGAATTTAAAGCATTTAATTAATTTAAGTTATAGCAATTATCAAAGAAATATTTATGAATTTTCTGTTATAATATCTTCTGAATTATCATGAGCACTGATAGAAAATAAGCCAGTAATTCTTATGTGTGATTATAACCAAAATTATCTAAATAAGTATGATAATGTAAATGGTCAGAATGTTATAGACATTTTTGGATTGGAAGTACTCAATAAAATAATTCTGACTCATATTAATTTCATAAGCTCATCTTTGATTGACTATTTAATTACAGACATTTTGAACAATAATAGTTTCATTACAACAGTAACACATTTTTCATTTCCAATCATTAAATTAAATGTGCAATATATGTTAAAATGAAAGTCAACAAAGAAAAAAAGGGTATGTTATAATGATTGTAAAAAATTTAAAAATGAAAAATTATTTTGGGACTTACTAAATCTAATTTTTTGCAAATATTATAACTAAATGTCCATTAATGAGAAACCAAGCTTTATCAATAATAACTTGGATTAATTATATAATAAACATTGTCCAATTACAAAGAAGATCATTTCTGTAAATCAAAAGAGAACTCCTAGTTGGAAAATATGGATTTCAGAAAAGTCTAAGAAACATATTAATGAGAAACAGCAAGCCTATAGAAATTTGTGGAAAGACAAATGTTATGAAAATATGCAGAAATGTAAAATCTACAGAAATATTGCATCAAATAGTTGTAAACAAGATCTAAGTTCATTTTTGAAATCTTCTTTTGAAA
>CABFPE010000369.1:248150-268561 GCA_900660155.1 Hofstenia miamia
TATAAGTTCATTTTTGAAATCTTCTTTTGAAAAAATGAAAACATGTTCTCAAAAGTGAAAATAAATTATTAATTTTTTGAAACCACATTCAAATATTGAACCTGAATACCTATTAGATAAGAAAGAGAATCATGTGTACAATAAATTGGAAATATCAAATTTATTTAATGAAGATTTCATAAAATTGGGAAAGTTTAGTTGTCAGCAATATAATATCATGAACAAATTTGAGAAACATAAAAATTTAAAGTTCAATGCAAGTTCATTTGCTTTTAGATATGTTTCCTTGCATGAATTTCTAGATGCTTCAAAATGTTTAACTATTAGAATATCTAAAGGAACTTGTAACTATCCTATATGGTTTTTAAATGAATTGCTAAGTGTTTAAGCAAGACATTTGTGTTTCTTATTTAATAATTGCATTAAATTTAACAAATATCTTGATGAGCTAAGGGTTGCAAAAGTTATTCCAATCTATAAAAAAGGATTAAGTAACATTTCCTCAAACTACAGACCTATATGATTTTCAAAGCAATTTTACACAATCAGATTAGCTATTATTTTAAAAAATACTACTTGTTTAATCAAAATCAATTTGGATTTAGAAAACATTCTTCTACTATGAATGTTATTTTGGATGCAGTAGAAGATTGGAAACAACTCACTGATATAAAGGAAAGTGTATATATTCTTTCTTTAGACCTTGCAAAAGCATTCAATTCTATAGATCATGGAATAAAAAATTGAAAGATACATACAACTTTGACATTACTTCCTCTTCACTTATTAATGATTACCTAAATAATAAACATCAATTTGTGCAATTTAAAAATGAATCATCAAATCTTTTGAAAATTGAAAAGGGTGGTCCACAAGATTCTGTTTTGGGACCTTTGTTGTTTAATATCTATATAAATGATATTTTAAATCACATAAGCATAAAATGTATGTTATATGCAGATGATACATTAATTTATACAACAAACATCAATAAACTACAATCCAATTTATATCTTATACATGACTACTATAAAAAAACATGATGTTTCTAAATATTGAAAATCCTACTTTCATGCAGATGAATAAATTAACAAAAGATTGAAAAAAGACAAAATTGTATCTTAACAACAATGAAATAATGGAGCAAACAAGAATAAAATATTAAGGAGAGGTAATTGACAATCAACTAAAATACAAAGATCATATAAATTCTTTAATTAAAAAAATGGCTGGTACCATCAAGTTAATTAAAAAATAACAGATTTATTACCAAGAAAATGGATCACAATGGTATTTAAGTCAATGGTTGTATCAAAATATACATATTCTTGTTACTTACTAACAAGTCTATGTAAAAATTCTAAAAGAAAATTAAATAAGGTTTTTAATTAGATGAACAAAATTATCAATAGCAACAATAATCAAATTAAGAGAAAATTGGCAAAAGATTATATGTTATTATATCCAGATGATATTATACAACAAAAGATCTTGGAAATATTTTATAAAATGAAAGATAACATCTCCCTAAAATATAATATTAGATGTGGTACATATCAATGCAAGAAATTTAGAAGCAAAATTATGAAGAATTCATTCATAAATATTGTTTGTAGCAGTATTGAATTGGGGAGTTAGCTTTAATTATATTTATTTCACTTTTTAGATCAAGTATTTCTTGCCAGAACATGGCTTGTTGGTGGTCAAGCATTTGGGATATTTCAGAGAGTAGTTTCTCTTCATTAAAACTAGCAACAGGTTGAGGTGTAGAAATTTGAAAGTTTGGTGATAACTGCATCTCTAATTTTACAACTTTTTCCTTGAGATCCACAATGATGTTCCCAAGTTGAGCTTAATTTTTACACATTAGGCTTTGACATTCTTGAGACATATCAGTATTCATTATTGTTAAACAATTTTTCAAACATAGAGAAAGAGCTAGGGTAAACCTGAGAGCCTGTAATGAATAATTATTGAAAACCTGCTATCATTACAATCAATTGTTGCAAATAATGAACTCTGTATGAATATTAAGTGTATAAATTCAAGCAAAAATGATGGTAAAACAAAAAGAATTTACCTACTTAGTTTATTAAAATTGCCTTAAAACAAATTAATTTAAGAAAACAATATAAAAAATATTCTTGTGAACAATGTACATCAAGATTTGTTAACATTTTTTACAATGCTTAATAATTTATAAGGGGAGATGAAAAAAATTCCCAAGTAAACAAAAATGGTGTTCAATTTTCTGTATGTTAATGTATTTAAAAGTGTAAATTATTTTATTTTTCAATAAATGATTATCATGCTAACTTTGTTTAATTAGTTTCAAGTTAGTAATTTAAACAAAGATTTATGTAAAAACAAATAGAAAATCAGGAAAAAAATAGTCAGTAAATAATTAATGAAATAATATTACATTTTAAAAATCTTTTATTCTATTTAAATGAATCATTTATCAATGACATTGCTTTTTTTTTAGAAAAGCTATTTCCTTTGTATCACATTAGAGATGGACTAGAATCATGATTATTATATTATATTATATATATAATGAAGGTTCAGTCAATATCTATCCATGTTTATGCTCAGATGGTTCTTTTATTCAATACTTCTTCAAATAGGTATGCTTATTTTTGAATTTTAGTGAATATACATTTTAAAATTGGGTCTTTATTCAACATTCAGTAATGTGTAGCAATGTTTGGCTGAATTTATTTGCTGAGCAATTATTAAGTTTTCTAATTACAATCAATAAATGTTCTTTAAAGGGTTAGATTTCAAATACATCTTTGCATGCAAACATTGGTATGTATTTGATCCTTGAATTTTGCTTTCATCATGTTTGTACTAGCTTGTAATACTTATTAAAAATTGTATTTTTACACAATATTTGATCTAACACTTAATGTGTGCATGGTATTATTAGTCAAATGTGTATAAATTTTCAAGTCATGGTAGAGCTTACCCATGGTTAGGCAATTTTTATAGACAATGTTTTTCAACATATTAACCTAAAAATTGCTAGTTTGTAATTTTCTTAAAATTCTTATCAGTCTATCTTTAAAATACCATTTGCCTATATTTTTTGCATGTGAATAATATACTAGTTACAGGCATTTGTACATATAGAAGAATCAATACAAAATATTTATCATATAACCTGGTTCATGCATTTACAATTTTTAAACTAACAACTCAAACTATGAATTATGTGTTGATTTTCATTTTGTCAGGAGATATATTATTGCTTTGTACTTGTTTTACAAAATTTTTTAGTGGATTCTAGTTCTCAAATTTTTTGTAGATGCTTTGTTAATGATTAATACAATATATTTATCATGTAGATTTATCCACATTTACTATCTAACCATGTAGTTGATTATTTCATATCAGTGTACATGAACTACATGTTTTTACAATAGCATTCACTACTATTAATTTTAGCAGACTTCTATTGAATCAGTGAAATAGTTTCACCTGTCTGTTCAAGTTTACATGTCATACACAGTTTTTCAATGATATAGGCACAATTTAAAGCATGTTTTGATCCAATTAAACACGTTTTTACTTTAAAAAGACTTTTTTATTGGCATATAACAATAAAGAACAACACAAAGGGTGACTGGTGAATTCAAGTGTATTTTCATCAAATTTGTGACTAATCAAATATTTGGTTCCTTAAACATAAAAGGTGAATTGGGCTAACAATTTTCAAATGCATCTCCATGAAGAATAATCAGGTACATTATATACTTCTTGCTTTTAAACAATTTTATATGCAGTATTGTTTTAAGCATCTTATTACATTTTTGTATCCTCTCTTTCAATCATACATGTTTTTGATTTAAAATGCTGTTATGCATAATTGGTTTATTTAAATTACGTGTATTGAATTATTAGAACTCAAATTCTTTGTGGTCATTTTTGCTTTTGAATTTAACATATAGCTCACTACATTTTTTTACAAGTTTATATGTATAGAACAAAGTCAGAGCATGGTATGGAATTGTGACTAATTTGGTGATGCAAAACAATAGAATAGTGGAAAGCCTTGTAATACATACATCCACATAAAACCTTACAAACAAATATAGCTGAAAAAGGTGTGTAAGTCCACAAAAGATGTAACAACTAGTAAATGTGCACACTCCCCAAAATGTAAATAAACCATAAAGAAGTGTGGAAAAAAGATCTCAATATAAAAGTCGACAAAAGATGTAACAGTCTACAATGTGTAGTTATGAAAAACCTGTATACACCAAAAGAAATGGAGAGAGAATATCACTGTGTAAAAACTAATACGATGTTATACATTGAAATGCAGGTGTGTGTGTGTGTGTAAATTATATTGATAACACAATTTTTTAGGAAATGACATTGCATCTTTATTCATAAAACCATGTTTACTCTTAACATCTAAATCTATATTTATGCATGTAAATAACAACTATTTACAAACATTTATATGTTTAGAATGATGAACTCATCATGAGGGTTAACAAATTTAATGAATGGAGATGATATCTATCAATGGAAAAAATTGTCATTTAGTATGAATAACAAATGTGTCAATGTCTGCAAGCATTAAATGTTCTACTTATTTCAAATACATCTCCACACAGAATAACAAGGAATGTTATACATGTTTTTGCTTTTAAACAATTTTATATGCAGTATTGTTTTATTTGCTTATATACATTGATGTAATACTTCTCCAAACACGTTTTTGCTTAACCCTTTCAGACCTAATGGGACATATACGTCCCAAGAACATTTTCCAAATACTAAAATCAATTTTAAATGTTTATAATACTGCTGGGACATATTTGTCCTATGGTCAAAAAACACATGTACCCATTACAAAAATTTTCAATTTTGCCTATGGTAATTAAGGAGTGTCATAATAAGTGTGATTGAAAGTTAATTGTGCAAAAGTCGGATCAAAAGGGTTAAAACAAATTATACATATTGATTTTTTGCTGTGTTGAATATTTTGTTTAATCACATGCAATCTAAATTTACTACTTTATAACTAGTAGCTTACTGAAACTATAAATTATACACATTAATTTTCACTCTGTTGTGTCATTGGGATGGTATTTACCAAAGAACATGTATTAAATTTTTCCGAGTCTGCAGAGTTTGTTATGGTTAAGCGATTTTATAGACATTGTTTTCACTATGTAAAATTGTAGTTTGAAATTCTATCTTTTAAATACCATGTGCCTGTATTTTTTGCATGTGAATACACTATTTACAAATAATTGTACATTTAGAATGGAGAATGTATCACGGAGTTTACAAATTTAACAATTGGAAATCATATCTATTGATGGGAAAAATGTTCAACAACTAAAAATAATGAATATGTCATTGTATTCACGCATTAAAGTTACAAAAGCAGAAAATCCACGTAATGTATTCACCCATGCAGGAGTCATAAACCAAAAAAACAAGCTGAAAAAGGTGCAAGGTCAAGAAAAGATGTAACCTGCAGTTGGTTGTTTTATCAATCATGATGCCTTATTTGAAATCTAGCATGTTTTTTAGTTGTGTGGAAATGCTCACAACATTTACTATATTAAAGAACTTTTAATTTTGTTGGATGACAAAATATACATTATTAAAGTACGTCAATCAAAGGAAATTTTTGATGTCCAAAAAGCATTCAACTGGTACAAATGCAATTTTCAAAACATTGGCCTTACAAACAAAGAAATGATTACTTTTATTGAATCTCTTAATTTGTCATGTAGAAAAGAAACAGTGTTTTTTGGGGCAGAAGTAATTTTGGAGGGGTGAATGAATGCATTACTATTATGGATACATCAGCTTCCTTAAATGACGTTTGTTTCTCAAAATTCTTAGTGAGTTGTCTTCTAATAGAATAGTGGAAAGCCATGTAATGCATACATCCACAATTTTTGAAGAAATTGAGCAACTTAAATTGGAATGATTATTACTTTAATACAACAGTGGATCAAAAAATAATGTTTATAATTGATAATTCAACAAGTATTTATCATAAGCCTTTTCCTATTATAAAGATTCAAAAATACAATGTAAAGAATAGTAACAAAATGTGGAAGATATGGATATCTAAAGAAATGAAAGAATGCATTAGAAAACAGCATAAGACATATGCAATCTTTTGTCAAAACAGATCAAAAGTCAACTATGATCATTATAAAACATTAAGAAATAAAGCCTCAACAAAATGTAATTTTGATCTCAAAGCTTTTCTACAAAAATCTTTTAATGCAAATAATGTTAAGCAAAAGTGGTCATTTATTTCGAATTGTTTTAAATTTTAAAGAATAAAATGAAATTCCTTATATAGTAAATGATAATTGTGAATGTATTACAAATGACAAAGAAAATAGTAATATTTTAAATGAAAGATTTGTGAAACTAGGTATGAATGACAACCTAAATACAAAGTTTAAACATTTCTATCATAAGCATTGCAATATTGGAAAACATGATGATCCCTATAAACCAAGATTTATTATTTTAGTAGAATTTTAAAAAGAAACAAAGAAAATTATTTGGAACAAAGTTAAAGGTCATTGCGAATTTCCTCCTTGGTTGTTGAAAGGTGCCTTAGGTATTTTATTGAAACCTTTGTGTGACTTATTTAATCAATGCTTGGCAGAATCAACTTACCCTGATTACTTAAGAATTTCTAAAGTTACACCAATATATAAGAAAGGAAGAAAGGATCTTGCAGAAAATTACTGACCAATTTCAGTATTAAGAGTAATTAACAGTATATTTAAAAAATAATTATTTAACCAAATTAACCTATATGTGTAACAAATTAAATTAATATCAAAACATCCGTTTGGAATTCAAAAAGATACCTCTACAAATGATGCCTTACTTTATGCTGTTGAAGACTGGAGATCAAAATTAGACAGTAATGAAAAAATACATATAGCATCATTAGCTTTTCAAAAGCATTTAATTCAATAAACCACTATATTTTATTGGAAAAGTTAAAGCAGATTTATAATTTTAGTGATTCATTAATAGAATTATTAAATAGTTATTTAAGTATAGATATCAGTATGTGAAACTCAAAGAAGAAATATCAAATTTATTAGAAAAAAACAATGGAGTACCACAAGGATCAGTACTGGGTTCATTACTATTTAAGTTATATCTAAATGATATGGATCTGCACATTAATAGTAATCATGTACAATTTGCAGATGTTACTCTCATTTATTGTAATGATATCTTAACTTTAAAAGAAAATGTTGAAAAATTGCAATCATTCTTTAATAATAATTTGTTAAAACTAAATATTGAAAAAACTATATTTATGGTAATTAAGAATAGAAGAAATGAATCAACATTAGAAAGTATTAAGATATATAACAACATCATTCAGGGATCACCAAAAATGAAATATTTGGGAGTAGTAATTGATAATAAATTGAATTTTGAAAACGAGCCAAACAACATCATAAAGAAAATGGCGTATGGTATAAGTATAATAGAAAAGTAATGAAGAACGGATTCCTAAATTATTCAATATCGCTATGGAACAAATTGGATTACAGTACAAGTGAAAAAAAATTATACCATTTTAAAGAAGTTGAGAAACATGATTACACGACAAAATATCAATTATCTGACTAATTATAGAATAAGATTTGCAACTCAAGAACAATAAGTAAAAAATATTTATTAAGTTATATGTAATTTATAAACATAACCAACAAACAAACATTAACTGTAATAACTAAGCTCATATGAAGAAAGTTGCATTATTTATGTTCTTTATAAGTTTGTAAACTTAATACATATATATGTACAAGAGAACTTAAATATACAGGGTGGTCACAAAGTCGCGCACCAATATTAATGAAAAAAGTTATAGTAGTAACATTTATTCAAATTCAAAGTTCTTTAAAAGTCTTACAAATACTAAACGTCTTTCACTATCATCCTCGCACAATTTGTGTAGAATTTGAAGTTTGTAAGGATGAAACTTTTCTGCTTTGAGGACCTTCTGCATCCTTGAACGAGGAATTGCAATTTCATCTGCTGCCCTTCGTACTGACTTCCTTAAACTGCTTGCAATTTTTTCCAACGTGTCTCCGCAGATAAACCTGAATTTGTTGATTAAGTGACCGACAGAAGTGTGTGACACATTTTCATAGAAATGTTTTCTGTTGAATTGTTCAGCAATACTTCTGTTGGTTGCGCCATCACGACCAGATAATAAAATTATTTCTACGCGCTGCTCTGTAGTCAATGGGATGGGTGATCTGAAATAAAAAGTAAAAATTATATTAACAAAAAAAATATTAACATTGGTGCGCGACTTTGTGGCCACCCTGTATGTTGTTGTTGTTGATAAAATACCTACACAACTTAATACAATTCAATTAAATAATTTTTACATCTGTATCAATCGATTTATGGCTACTAAAAATAAAGGCATCATCATCATATTGAATCAAGTTGCAGTTTGTAATTTTACCAGTGTCATTAACGTATGAACTAAACAGCAGGGGTCCTAGGATCGTCATTGGGGAATCAATTTGAAAAAACGTTATGAATTCCAACTCACTGACGTCTATTATTTAGATAGTTAGTTAATAATGTTTTGCTGTTATGAGAAAAGCCAAGAGCCGTTAGTTTTTTTAGTAAAATGTCATGAATAATGGAGGCCTTAGATTGATCTAAATAAGTAATTGCTGCATAGTTATCGGAATCAATTATAGATCTCCACAGTTCAGTTGCCTGTAACAGCGCATCAGTCGTCAAGAAATTTTGATGGAATCCGCATTGTGTTTGGGACATTAGTTTGTGTTTAGATAAAGGGTACGTTATTTGATTATGGAAAAGTCGTTCAAAGATTTTGCTTATTGGCAATGTTAATGATATAGGCCTATTGTATGTAGCACAGTGTGGATCATTCTTCTTGAAAACTGGGGTAATATATGCATTTTTGAGACAATCAGGAAAGTAAGTATAATTAATACATTCATTAAAAATATAATGTAATGGGTTGGCAATTTGAGTAGCTATAGTTTTAAGTGCCCATGAGTGAACATTTGAAGGGCCACTGGATTTATCAGATTTAAGTCGCTTAATTGCTTAGATCAGTTCATAGCTAGTAGCAAAACTTAAACTGACTTAAGGAGATGCATGATAATTATTTGAAAGATTGTATTCTAATTCTCAATTTGGATTCTTGAAGAAGAATGAAAAGGTTAGAGTTAGCACTCACCAATGCGTTACATTGTACGGAATGAAGAACAGCTAAAGATCATGGAATTTATATCTATAAAAAGCTTACTTGGAATAAACATCTTTCAAGCATTGTTACACAAGCTTTAAGAATATTTTTATAAATGGAAAATCAGGTACCCTATCATACATAAACAAGTACGAAAAAACCGTTTTCTTTATTATTAGTTCAAAACGACTTTATGGTTTACCTGTTTGGAACTGCAATCTAACCAAAGCGCATAGATTGTAGAGTACAAAAAATCTACAATTCATAGATTTTAGAAATCATGATTAATTTCACGATTAAGACCTTTGAAGATTCTTCAAATTACATTGCAAATTTAATTAAATGATATTTACCAACTTATGGATATTATGGATGGTTTGAAAATCTTTACATCACAAAAGATAGCTATGATATAGAATAAATATGAAAACAAAAAAGAAAAAAGAAATAATTGGTTTAGATGAAAATGGAAATTTTATAAAGAGAATAAGCAGAGATGATAATGTAACACAGCAGTTATCCGATCTCTCCCTGACAACACATCCTACAAAGATAAGTTCTGGGCAGTACGAGAGTCACACATCAAATCCAACATTGGATCTGAGCAGTACGGGACTCACACAGCAATTATCCGATCTCTCTCTGATAACACATCTTACAAAGCTAAGTACTTCTGAACCAAATATTAATAACAATTTTTTGACCTTCATAAAACACCGTGTGCCCACCTTAAATAGAGTACCAAAAGGTTCTCGGAAATGCCTGGCTGAACTTTTCATAAAATGCCTAAACGATATTTTGAAAACACCCGACTCTGAGGAACATTGGCAAAAGTTAATGTCTTTATCTAAGAAGGTACTGAAATTACCCGAGCGTTCCGGAAAAAATAAAGCAAATTTAACTAATATTTTGAATAAAAGAATAAAGAATTTCACCTTCTCTGTGGATGTTAATGAAACTTTAAACAAACATAAGCCAAAGAAATCAAAAAATATTTCGCAAAATCGACTGATTTCAAACAAAATTGAAAGTGGTGATATTAAAGGGGCTGTTCGTATTATTAGTAGTGATGATTCTGTTGCTGAGTGTAACATGGATGTTTACAACAAGCTCCTCAGTAAGGACCCTCAAAAAAATTCAGTTAGGGTTTTTAAAAATTTAGAAACTTCTGCAGAAATAAATTTTGGGGCTGTTAAAAATTATATTAACTCTTTTCCTCCTGGTTCTGCAGGTGGCCCTGACGGCTTGAAGCCCCAAATTTTGAAAGATCTTATCCACGAAAAAAATGGCGAAATAGCATCAATTTTGATACAAAAACTAACTGATTTTGTAAATATCATTCTTCATGGTAATGTGCCTGTTTGTGTGCGACCAGTGTTTTTTTGGGGCTAGTTTAACTGCTTTGAATAAAAAGGACGGAGGAGTTCGACCTATTGCCGTGGGAAACACTTTCAGACGGCTAGCGTCTAAATGTGCTGGCTTTTTAGTAAAAAATGAACGTATTGCAAGCTACAAGAATGTGCAACTTGGATATGGAGTGCCGAAAGGATGTGAATCAGCCGCCCATGCAGTTCGGAATTACATAAACTCAATTGATGACGATAATTTTGTGCTTTTCAAAGTTGATTTCAAAAATGCTTTTAATTGTATTGACCGTGAAAAATTGCTGCTAACCATTTACGAAAAGTATCCTGCTATTTTTAATTATACTAACAACGCTTATGGATAAAAACTCATATCTGTTTTCGGTGATCAAATAATTTTATCTAGTGTAGGAGCTTAGCAAGGAGATCCTGAAGGTCCTCCTCTTTTTTCAGATATAATAAATCCTATTATACAAAATTTTTCTTGTGATTTAAACGTTTGGTACCTTGATGACGGCAACTTTGCAGACAATTATCAGAAAGTCATTGCTACGTACAGTTATCTCAAAACGGAAGCGGAAAAAATTGGTCTATCTGTTAACCCTAGCAAGTGTGAAATTGTCTTTTTAGGTTCACCTGTTAATGGGAAAAAGAAAAAAATCATGCAAGAATTCTACGAAGTATGCCCTGGCGTAAGTGAAACCGAAATAAAGGACTTAGTTATCCTTGGGGCACCAATTGGAGATAAGGCTGTTGAGAATTGTTTATCAGAGAAACTTAATACTTTCTCTAATATGGCTAAAAATTTGGAAAAAATTGACACACATTATGCTTTTTTTCTTTTAAAAAATTGTTTACATGTGCCTAAGATGAACTATTTTTTGAGGACTGCTCCTTGTTTTCTTAAAAAGGAAATTTTAATTAAATTTGATCAATGTCTAATTGAAAGTTTGAAAAAAACATGCAACATTGGGTTAAATTCTCTCGCCTCCATGCAAATACAGCTACCCGTACGTCTTAGTGGAATGGGTATCCCCTCCGTTGTAAATATTGCCCCTTCAGCTTATTTAGCGTCTGTGACTGGATCTTTCAAACTAATAAGCAATATATTGCATGGAAAGACANTCTAGTATTAAGTCATTACAGATACTGTAATATCTTATTTAATAACATAAACCACTCATTAATAAATAAAATTGATTCACAAATCAAATGGGCAGCTATTGTTTATGACGAAAATTATTCTAATAAGAATGGAAAACGTTTATATTGTATTAATGATGCTTCATATTTCCTAAGATATTTTTCATTAATAAAATTTTGGGATATCTCAAACCAGCGCTCACCTTATAGTAAACTGCAATTTCCCCTATATGCGTGTTCAACTTATCATTCGAGGATATCCAAATTCAGTAAAGTGAAGTTCAAGAAGCATTTTCTTAAAAATTCATTTATAAACTCAGCAATTGATCTATGGAATAAGTTACCAATTGAAATAAAGCGAATCAAAAAGACATTTCCCGACATTTATTCTAATTCAGCCCTCTGTGCATGGCAAAACCAAGTGTACTCCAGTGTTTTACCCTGTGGCTCACCTTTTCAAAAGGATTGGCTGGAACCGGTACATGAAAAAATTTTCAGTGACATCATTTCCGGATGCAATGAATATAATAAAAAAAGATTAACCGCCTTTAAAGGCAAATTTCAAGGTTCCTGGTTGAATGCACTGCCATCAAAATCTCTGGGTTTAAAATGTACTGACGCTCAATTTAGAATTAGTTTTGCTCTACGTACGGGCTCTAAAATTTGTGAAAAACATATTTGTTCATGTGAAACACCTGTTGATGAATTAGGTACCCATGGTTTATCTTGCAAGAAGAGTGCTGGCAGGTTTAGCCGACATAGTCACCTAAATGATTTTTTTAAACGCACAATAGGTACTGCCGGTTACAATTCTGTTTTAGAGCCACCAGGTTTATGTCGAAGCGATGGGAAACGACCAGACGGAATGACCTTAATACCCTGGTCTCGCGGACAATCTCTCGTGTGGGACGTCACCGTTGTGGATTCACTGGCGCCTAGTCGCATTTGTCGGGACGTTAATCATATCAAAGAGGCCGAGGAACGCAAAGCTGCAAAGTATACCGAAATATCCAATAGCGGCTACTTGTTCCAACCCCTTGCTTTCGATACTCAAGGAAATTGCGGACCTTCGACGAAAAGTTTTTTGAAAGATCTAGGAGACAAACTTGTAAATATATCTGGCGATAAACGANCGAAGCGATGGGAAACGACCAGACGGAATGACCTTAATACCCTGGTCTCGCGGACAATCTCTCGTGTGGGACGTCACCGTTGTGGATTCACTGGCACCTAGTCGCATTTGTCGGGACGTTAATCATATCAAAGAGGCCGAGGAACGCAAAGCTGCAAAGTATACCGAAATATCCAATAGCGGCTACTTGTTCCAACCCCTTGCTTTCGATACTCAAGGAAATTGCGGACCTTCGACGAAAAGTTTTTTGAAAGATCTAGGAGACAAACTTGTAAATATATCTGGCGATAAACGAGCAAAAGAATTTCTGTATCAATCAATAACATCGATAATTATTCAACATAATGCCACTTGTGTACTAGGGACTTTAGATAAACAAGAACGCATGGACGAAATCTTTACTTTGTTGTAATTTCTAAACAGGTTTATGTCGAAGGTGTTCTCATTGCGACTTTTTCAGGTTGTGCTAATCGACATTTGATCGCGGATAACATTCAGTGGTTTTCTGATGAGAAAAGAAGTATAGAAGACATATTTGGCTAAAAAGGGGTTGCATATGTCGGTAGTTATTGTAGTAAATGATTGCCAATCACATTCGTTTCTAGCCTGAAGATGCTGTGATTTTAAATCAAGTTTAAGATCGTTTTAATGTTGGCACTGTGGAATTAACTGATGAATTGGAAGTTGCCTCATATATTCCTGTAGAAAACAAATCTTCTTGATATTGGTTTTAACATGCGCTTTTTTTGAAACTCATTTGTTCATTATTTGATGTTTGTTATTAAACGTTGATTAACTTATGGATATTATCCAAAGGAAATATATATATATATATATATATATATATATATAAATACCTACAAAAGAACAATAAAAGATTTACGACAAAATACTTTTCAAAATTTTATAAATTTAGAAAACAAACTAAAAATGTTTTTTTCCAAATCTGGCAACTTTTTAACGGTTTGGAATCAAGATATGCCCGTGACATCTAAAAAGCATATTTCTAGGTTATTCTGGACTTTTTAGTGGCTGAATATGGCATTGAACGTTGTAAATTTATACAGTGATAACCTTGTACAGTTCAATAAAGTTTATTTTATTTTTATTATTATTAAAAACTTTTAATTGGTCATTAAAAACATAAAATTTTGTACATAAGTATGATCATGTTACTGAATACAGCCGGAAGTATAATATATTGTTGCCGCTATATCAAATACAATTTCATGCAGCGGCAATTTATTTAAACAAATGGCCGAGAATCCATGTCTTTTCTTGCTAATTACTTAAAAGTAAATCCACGATCACAAATTTATTTGCAGCAGTATTTCCTATCCTGGTTTCATTGAGCAGCCTCTAATATTTGAAACAATTTAGAGAATGATGTTAGAGTGGGAAAATTACAAATATTTAGAAGAAAATTTAAAAGTGCGATTTTACACCGACAAAACACAGTTGGAGACAAGGATGTTAAACATTTACCAATTTCGAACACTGAGCTCACTACATACATAGACGCACACACAGTTATTATTGCTATATCTATGCATGTACATTTAGTTTGTAGTTCTAAAATTGTATCTTTTTCGGGAACATATTGTTTTGATTCTTATTATTATTATTATTATTATTATTATTATTATTATTGCCAACACTGCATGTGATTAAGATCGTATTAAGAAGTATATACATTTTATTTTATTAAGAATGAAATTCAAACAAAAATTTAAGCCATTGCGAAGGATTCACTCAATAAAAAATAAGCGATAAAAATGTACACTATTTTCTTTATATGAATTAACCCAGTTTGACATAAATAAAAATAAAATTATTCGTGAAAATAATTATTTGAATGCATTTTACTAGTAAGAAAACATTTAGAATAGAAACTATAACCTATTGTTACAATTTCTATTGACAAAGAAATTTTAGTATACCGCTAATTGTGACTCACAGCATAAAAACATTTGATTCTCCAAAGAATTATAGAATTCATGAGGAGAGCAAATTATTAGACTTAATTGAACACCTCAAATAACTAACGTAGCTAATTGAAAAACCGTTGCACAAACGAATAAAAAGTTGAATTAGAAAACGACAAATATAAGGTACTATTCTAAATCGGCATTCCCATTACGAAACTGTAAATGTTTGTTTTGGCAGCGCAGAGGAAGAACATAAGAGCACAGAAATTTCCATTAAAAATCAATACACATTGACTAAAAGCGTGTATTCGCCATTCTAGAAAATAAAAATAGAAGCGGTTTAAACAATTTAATAAGCTGCACTTCTGTAAAAAAATATAAAAGTTATTATCAAATCAATACAAACTAAAAATTTAAGACATTTCAAAAATTGTGCAAACTTCTGCTGCACCAAAACCGACTCTAGTTACAATTGAAAATCTGAGGAAAATTGTAGATGCAGCAGAATGACTATACTAAAAAACTGTCGCTAAGAAATATAAAAAATCTGATAACAAAGCTACTATTGCTAAACTATTGCACTGTGGATTCAGAGAGATGTTTCCGAACGCGGTAACAGTTTCGAATGCTCGGCATCTTCCAGAAGAGCTATACGCTGCTTTAGCATCCGCACAGTGTTGTCATGGCGTTCGGCCAATTGTCGAATTTGGCTTTCGGCTTTCTTCATTCTCGCAGCGTGTTTCTTTTTGGCTTTGTCATAAGCTGCCATTAGAGCACTGTTGGCACGCTTTAAGTCCGAAATAAAGTCATTACTTTGTTTAGCTCTTATGTCAGCCGACGTCGATAGTTCGTCTAGAGCAGCGACTAATTCATGCACTCGGGCTCTAAAAATTATCAAGTATAAATAAAACGTCTTTTAAAAATCGTAACTATTTTCAATAGTGAATTCAATATTTCAGATTGATTATTATGCATAATTTGCACAAGTTATGCGACGATAAAAAACATAACCATGTTTGCAAGTGTTTTGCTGAAATTGAGTGTCAAAGGGGAGTTAAAAATAAAGTCATCGAAAATTATCGCACCATAAAAAGTGCAATAAATGTAGTTTGAACCAAACTAATAAAGTGCACTAATTAAATGCTTCATATGCACTTATTGATGACAACTATATAATTAGAGGATTTTGGCACCCTCCTGTTTTCAACGCTGTAGTTTTAAAGCCAATCACATTCCAAGGTAGTTATTTTAAATTAATTCTTAAATATAAATATTTTTAAATAGTCGAACTTCGAATATCATTCAAAAATTGAAATGGTGTGAAGCATTTGTCCCTGAGATGTGCAATTTTTAACTAAAATAGTAAAACACAAATAGTTTATATTAAACCAACACCCTGTCGTGTTTTCAAATCTTGTAAGCCCTAAACTATTAAATTTGATGATCGAATTGATTTTACAATGGTATGACGGAGTTGTGTTGACAGACTATAAATCTGTACCATGTAACCCAGGTAAACTGTATTAAAATATTTGCTATTTAAATTTATTAAAAATTTTGGAAGGTACATGAAAAGCTGCGTACTTTGTTCAGTCACATTCAAATTTAACGATACTTTAAGACATCAACTACATAACAAATTAAAGTATCCACTCATCGCCAAAATATATCGTAGTGCCGGTGAACTTAAGTCAAGTTTTGAGATTTGTCATTTTCTAACCTTTTGACTAATTTTTGCATTACGTTTTCATGCCCTATAAATGGCAGTTTGAGCGAGATTTACTTTTAAAAGTTGATTAAATATTTTTCTCACTAGATTTAACAGCTATAAGCATGTAAATTATGGGCCTCATAAACACAAAAAACCGCCTAACTTAGGTCAGTTACCATTGAATTAATCTATTTTAGATTAATATGGATAATGACATACAAAAAATATTAATGGCGCTTATATAATATACACAAATTCAAGAAAAGCAGTATCACATGCAACAGTTAGCCTTGTAATGTGCATAGACGACTCTGGAATTATAAACACTCCATTATACTGTCCACAAACCCGCTTAAAACATTGAGTGCATCCTATCCAGTCGGGCATTTTGATTAATACACAAGTACGCTGATAACAGATCAAAACACACACTGTGTGTTTGTGAGTTACACCTGGCTTAAGTTAAACGGGTGGCCTAAGTTAGCAGTGTCTGCGGTAAATCATAAAATTTGCGGAAATATAAAACATGATTGGATCTATGAAACCAATATAACAGGGTAAAACATGTCTTTCACCTAATATTTAACAACATTTTCAAACGCAATTAAAAATTTTTTAATCATGACTGCTTACTGCACGTCGTTCTCTTTACAAAATGGTTTATAATGGCGCAAATGCATATAAACTATCTATTTTCCTAAAACCTCACGACTGTTGAAAGTTCTTGGATTGGTGAATCGATTAATTAATTGAACTTTTGTGTAGACAAACAATTTTGATGAAGAAAACCAGTGTTAAGTGATGTGTTCTTGACACATCTGAAGACTGAATATTTCTAATTCCGAATTAATCTCCTTAACCCTGTGTGGATAATGCAAATCACAAACCTATCGCGACAACAATATTAATACATATTTATCTATTGGAGTAAATATCAGGTTTTTATTTCGCTGCTTCATCATTTTCCGATGAACTCAGATTGCAAAATTTTCATATCAATGCCCTTGCATCTTTGTTGACTTTTATTATTCCAGTTTGAATGTACGATTATTTTGTACAAAATACATGTATTACATTTATTGTATAGCAAGTATTTTCCTAATTCATTTCTTTAACAGCCATGTACATGTATATAAAAAGGCCTACCCTTGTTCATCTGTAGTTGTCACAATATCAAAGTTTATGGTAGGCGTACCTCTTCTGTTAAGAACTATTCTATTGCGAAAGTTCAACTTATTTTAAGAAATACGATGGATCATTTTGCGTGAAATTTACTATATGATAGACATTTTTAACACTGATTTTCTAGAAATGGTATTGGCTTTTCAGGTTTATGAATAAATGTCCTTTTAATCATAATGATGAATTAAATTATATATTAAAAATGAAGTTGATTTCTTTCTTAAAATAACTGCAGTCTTCACTAAAATTTGAGTGAATGCCTTACATGTATTTGGTTTGAGACTGCATAGAAGAAGTGTTGCTCTTACCCCCACATACGGTATGTATTACACACAGATGAATGTCAAATGAAGGAACACGAATTCTAGAAGCGCTAAATTCAACTTATCTATAATCTACTGGATTGATATGCATAAAATATTCGCTTGATCGGCTAAACACTGTCCCAATTATCTCAGCAAGTACTTTGACATAAACATACAAGTAATTAGTATTTATTGGTTTTGGAGCAAACGAAAATCACTTGATAGCCAATAATTAATAGCTGAAAAAAGTAATGCCATTTCAGAATTTCTATGTTAGCAAGGTAGCAATGTGTTGTAAGCAAACGAAGCGAAGTATTAAATCGATATACTCAGACGCAGTTGCAGTCTATTTATATCACAGTAACGCAGCTGCCTATTTCGCATTTTTCTTTCATGTTTTGGAGCGACCTGCAACGCCAACTGCAATTAATTATAACATAAACGGCTATCTTTCATGAAGGCTGACAGAATAGGAAATTGCATCCAATTGCTTGCAAAACAGCAAACAATACAAGTGCATCCCATCCTCACCTACAACATAGCAAACAATAACGAGTATATTTAAATAAGATTTGTAACAAATCTAAAACATAAAATTAATCATTGTAATCTTTTGTAAGAAAATCTTTCCAGACACAAGTCCAACATGATTTTATAACAAAAATTTTAATTTCTTTCAACCTCTAGAAAATACTACGTAAAACAATATTTGTACGCAATTAGGATCGTGAAAAACGACGCTAATTTAGGTATGGTTTTTAGCCCAAATTGAATAGATTATCACAAAATCAAGAGCTTCATAACAATTTATATTGGATTAAATAGTTTTAAGATGTGTACACATAACTTTGGTTGTTAACATTATCAAATCTGAAAGTTGTGAAGAAAGCTAATTTACAACTAAATCTGAGTCACTGTGCAAATAAGCTAGTGAATAAGAGATTTGCAAAATTTAAATTATTCCAACATCTGTGTTTTGACAGTGAAAATACGATCAATTAGCTAACGGAATGAGGCTGTGATTTTACTAAGAGGCTTGAATAGTAGCATAAGATGATAAAACCAGTGCGACAGGATGTGAATTATATTCATCGAAATAGTTACCTATATCGAAGAGTAGACTCATCGCCAGTAGGTGATTGAGCTAATTTAATGTGTTCATGTTGTAACCGGGAAGCCTTGAGCTGGGACTCAAGAGTATTGACACGCAATTCTAATTGCGCTCTTTCTTTTTCACCTAAATAAAGCGAAGCGCGGAGTTCAGCCTTCTCCTCCTTCAAGCCAGCTAGTTCTGCCATGATAACCATTGGCTCTAGGTCTGGAGGCATAGTTAAAACTGCAGCTGGATTTGGTGGTGGAATTGGTTCAACCGTTACTAATGTCAAATTTGCAGCGGCTCTTTCAGCCTAAATGATAGCATTAATTACATAGGGGAAACCTTTCGAAAAATCTGCAGTATTTTAAAGAACACGAATACATAACAGATATAAATTTAGCAAGAATAATCAAAACCAAGAATTCGTATATGAAAGAAACTACGAAAAATACAAAACAATAACCAAAAGAACAAAAAAAGAACTAAAATGCCTCTATTTTCTGTATATTTAAAAAACTAGATTATCTATAACATTAGCAATCGCATGCTTGCAGTAGCAATGCCCAATTAACTTGTTCTTTGTTTCGAAAATAAGTTAAATGAAGTTGGCTTTTGGACTTCCTTGAAGGCAACTCAATTAAGTTTTACATTATGATAGCGTCATACACATTACCTTTAGTCTTTTAACATGTTCCTTAAGTCGTTCTTCGTCCAGAGCATCGTACGATGCTGTACTTGATGAAGAGTATGCGGAAGACACAGACGAAGTACCAGCTCCAAGACCGCAATCGAGTTCATTGAGTACAATACGAGCCAATTCTTCGGCGTTTTTACGATCCACACCAGCCCGAGAAACACCATCAGCTACACCATTTGCAGCTGCACGGAACAATCTATATGTCAGAATTACATAACTGATTGCAAAGCAAATGAAAAATTTGATTTGTGATTCGTGGTTAAAGAGCACGTGAGGATTTCAAAAATGACAAATATTACGTCAGTTCCTACTACGTTGTATTATAATCCATGTTATGGATTCCCACACTTAAATATAAAAAGTTCTTTCAGAATTGACTGCTTGCACAAAATCTTTTCAATTTTTAATAGTTTATAAGAAATTACTGACCTCACCACAGAAATAAACATATTTCATACCACCAGAGGCTATTATAATTGCTAATAAAGGAACAAATCCCGGCACAAATGTTTAATTAGAATTTCCTTCCTACGAAATTGTAAATAGTTATTTTCCGGCATGGATATATATATATATATATATATATATATA
>CABFPE010000369.1:286885-305236 GCA_900660155.1 Hofstenia miamia
GAAATTTTACTATAAAAAGTCCGAGGCAGGTGAAAAATTAACTTTAAAAGTCCGAGGCAGCAAGAAATTTTACTATAAAAAGTCCGAGGCAGGTGAAAAATTAACTTTAAAAGTCCGAGGCAGCAAGAAATTTTACTATAAAAAGTCCGAGGCAGGTGAAAAATTAACTTTAAAAGTCCGAGGCAGCAAAAATTCTACTTAAGAATGTCCCAAGCAGATATTAAAGATTTCATAAAATTCAGAAAATCTGATTGGAGGAAAATAAATGTTGACGTCATTTACGTGACGTCATCAAAGTCCGAGGCGTTAAAGTCCGAGGCAGGTTTTAAAGATTCCCTTTTTTTCAAACGTTTATTTTATTTATGCGAAGTAAGGAGTATGACATTTTTTTGCGAATTATCTCCATGCAGTTTGAAATTTGATAGAGTATAATTTCAATTTTTCTTTGTATGTATTGGTCCTAAATTATTCATCTGATGAAAAATTTTATTAGAACTGTTATCCTGTACAATTTTGCATGTTTTGTTGTTAGGTTAGAATTTAATCCTAGAGCGAGAGTTGTCATAAATCTTTGATGTTTATGTTTCCAGATTTTCATTTATGCGATTTCTTAAAAGTTTAGCGTGATATAAGCAATCTTTTATTACGCTATATGTTTACAAGAACATTTATTCCTAAAAGATTATTGATAAAACCGCAATTGCATGATATAAATTATATATATATATAAGCGAATATTAACTTCTTATAAACAGGATGCATGCAGACTTTGCTGTTCACAATCTTTCATATATGGCCATTTATTTCTTATAAAGTAAAACGTACAATTAAATATTTTAGTAATCATTCTTTTGCCCAAAAATTCTACTAATGCCATTATGTTGCATAATTCTGAAAATTTTAGCTAAGAAGTAACAAGCTAGTTAGTAATTTAAAACATTTTATTATTATTATATTATTGAAAGTCCCTGATTTCGAGTCATAATATATTTTCTTGTGTTTCACATTGATAGTTAGGTATTTTTGAATTCTCACAAAAATGATTTTCATATTCCATTAGTTATAGCTAAAATTTTGATGAAATGTTTATCACGCTATTGTGTTACAGCATATTCATATTATATAAAAAAACTTGCTATTCAATTTCGACCTCATGAATTAATGTGGAACTCCCAACTTTGACACTGGATAATACGTTACATCAACTATTTCAATACAAAACTTAAATTTGCCGTGAAGACTATTAAATTAAACTATACTATTTTAAAAATTTTCACAATTTGTGCTTGTTAGGCCCATTCAGGGATCCAACATGATTAATCTTCAACGCGATTAATCGAGATTAATCTAATTGATTAATCTATCGTGCTGGTCAAGTAGATTAGATTAATCGTAAAAAGCGTGCTCGATTAATCTAGATTATTCTAATTAAGTTGATGCTTATGCATTCAGTTGCGTGTTGTCATTTTCGGTTTGATCTTATCTATGGCCACTATTCTTGTGTCATCATGGATCAATTACTTTACTCTGCTTGATACACTGTTTTAACATTAATTATTATTAGCAAAACCGCGATTTGCTAAGGACTATTATGTATCATTGAGTCATTAAAATTATTTATGTATATATATCCATATAACCATGTATAATCATCTCATAATAAAACATGTATAATTTCAATGTTTATAGAAAGAGAAATTCTATGCATGCAATCAATGCATTTTGTTCCCTGGGAATTTCATACATTTTATACATTAAATGATGCTATGAGGAATTTTTGATTTTCTACTTGCAAAACTTAACCAAATATTTATATGTTTGAAATATTTGCTAAATGTATGGTATGTCTAAAGTCTTATAGTATGATAAAGAAATTCTATGTTGCTAAGTCAAACCTAGAAACATATATGCTACTAAAACTTATAACTGTTCAACATAAAATAATGATCTGCAGTTTCTTTGATTTTTAACAAAAAATTTATTTGTTTAAAGATCTCTTAAGATAAAAGTTTATATTCTTTAAAGATCTGTAATTTCTTTAATTTTATACAAGAATTGCGTATCTTTAAAGATTTTGAATTAAAAAATTGCTTTTCTTTAAAGATCTGCAATTTCTTCAAAGATTTTAATGTAAATTGAAGTTTCTGCAAAGTTTTTAAAGATTTTTCAATTAGGGATGTTTTACAAAAGCAAATTTTAACACCGGGCATAGAAGAAGAGCTTGATGATTAGGCATCTAACATACTTAGGAAGCGTTGGATTTCGCCAAATTCTATATATAAGTATCCTCGACTTTATCACGCCAGCTTCTAATCAGGTTGAGAGAATGTTCAGCAAAGCTGGTTATGCTCTATCTTATTACCTAAATCGTTTATTAACCCTCAACTTAGAGATCCAAATATTTCTTTACCCTAACAAGCACATGTTGAGTAAAATGACTTCAGGAAAAATTTCAAATAACAATAATAGTTGATATTTTCTATTTTGAATATCTTTCAATTGATATATTGAATTTTAATCAGAAGTAGATTAATCGCGATTATTAATCTCCTGGCAGCAGCGATTACGATTAATCTATCGCCAGAAATTTTTTTCATACGATTAATCGCAATTAAAATCTAACGATCCCTGGGCCCATTGATCCAAAATTAGGGATCTTATAATAATCATGCTCCTGAGAAAAATTTCTTATCAAATTTGTCCACTTAATATTGGACACATTAGCTTTCAACTAGTAAAATTCTAATGAATTCCTTGCATTTTGGGGCAGGTCGGGCTATATGGGTTAATGAATAACAATTTGCATGCGTGCTATTATAGTTTGAGATTTAATTGTTGCAAAATTCGTTGTTATAATGCAATTATATATTATATTATGAATTCATGAATTCAGTTTGCAATATTGCTCCCTGAGCTGTTCAATTTTTCAATAATTAAGGTTGTCCAATTCATACCGAAAATTTAGATTCAAATTCAGGTATCTTCAAAAGTTCGTTTTATTACAGGATAAAGCTGCGGCGCTAGATCAGCAGTATATAGAATGCAAAATTGCAAATTTGTAAAACAATCAGATCTAGTCTACGACTTAAATAACATTATTTTTAGCATAATAAACCTGCCTAGTGCCTAGCATTTGTTTCTGGCATAAATAGTGCATACCTAATGAAAATGTTGCAATATGACACACTAAAATGATTATTTCCATAAATAAGAATATTTAGGCGTAGTTGCTTCCAATTAAAAAATTCAATAACAGTATGTTAACTATATTTATGAAAATGTTTCGATTGAAATATTTTTAGTCATTTAATGAATATTTTTATTTGTCAAGTATAGCACTTTGTATTAAGGAAATTATTTTGGTAAGAAATTATTTCATCCAATTATACCGCATGGGGTTAATAAAACATGGCATATATTTCATTAAAATGTTTTAGGATTTACACATGCTTTCTCTAACTCCAACAGCCAAAACTCGAGTATGTGTTTTTATGTTATGTCTTCGCCAGTTATATATTATCTGAATTTGTAAGACGTTTTAACGTATTTCTTGTTAATTAGATCAATTAATAAAAGTAAAAATATGTATAGTTACTCATTTTTAATAAGAAATATATATATATATATATATATATATATATAGGTCTGTTCCAGACTATCGAAGTTGAAGTATATTATATATGCGTTCACATTAGCGGTAATTATTATACCGGGTGTTCTGATCTTTTGCACATCTCAGTGTTTGATTAGTCTATGGATATCTCAGTATATGTAATTGTTGCTTTAAATTATTTATTTATTTCAATACTGCTAAATTTTATTAGGTATTAAATCAATAAAATCTATTTTAAAAATTTTCAGTACTTTTATATTAATTTTTGTAGTTCATAATGTTGTCTATAGAATGAATGTATTTAGACATGCATTGTTATTCAACTACGAAGACATCAGTTAGGTGTGTTTTGGGTTGCTATTATTTTAGCAATTGAAGCCGCTCTTCAGTTCTGGAAACCATTTCTCCTCACAGTCGTTACTGGATTTTTGGTATATACTCTTTTTGATGCCTTCGTCGCTTTTATCAAAAGTTTACATGCACAGATTCAAACCGTTCTCACAGTAATGCTTTCTTTGGTATACTTTGCAGTTCACTTTTGCGTCCCTAGCAAATTAAAGTTTAAGCCATCTCTTTTATCATACATCGGTATGTTTTGTTATTTACGCCAAAACTTAAACTATATATAATTTACATTGATTCAAGATGGTTAGCATTTCATAAAGTAATGAATCCTTTCTTAGATGACCACTTTTTTCAGTTATTTTGTACTAGTTTTAGTTCAAGTCTGTGATCTGAATAGTTCAATAAATGCATATAATTGGGTTGTCAAAATATATTTCATTTAGAAGCATTTTATTTTTAAATACAAAAATTTCTATTTTTGAACGAGTACATAACATTTAAAATAAACCCATACATACATACAAACATTGTATTGCCAAGTGAAATAATTTCTAAGTTCATCAAATATTGGGATTGCTTATAAATAGAATGTCCTCTAGCAGGAAATATTTTGAATAAACAATATAACTATAAATTATTAATAGTGAATCATCATAAGCTAAATACATTTTAGTCGTAAATGTTTTAGTTAATTTTGTTTCTTATTTGATTATGCAAAGTAAACATTGACTGGATAATATATGCTAACATCTTGTCTTATTAGTGCATACACGTGATTGAAACGTGATATGATTTTTATTGGATGTGTTTGTGATAAGAAATACAAATATAGCTTTGTTTGCTTGCAACATATATGAGCAAAAATTGTAGTATCTTTCATTTTTTGTTTAAACGTTTTTCCATCAATCAAAAACAAGCCGCACCACTTTTTCCGCTTGCATTGTAGAAATATACTGATGTAACAGCCAATGTTACTACTTTGCTTGATGAATTCCAGAAGGAAAATGTGCACCTGCTAATCAATGTGTATTTATTGAAATATGTAGTTTTTTGGTTTTCTTGATTTTTTCCTTTCTGACTAATGAGTATACAAAAACATTGTTGAAATTTAACTTGATTTAACCTGATTTTGCATGCTACTCCTACGCCCCTCAGCAAATATATTTAACATTTTTTTGATGTTAGGCATATATGTTTGCTTTGATAATACATCTTGTGTGTATTTGTTTGTTCATAACTACAAATTGAAACACACTGTTTTTATTGGAAGAATAATTTTGCTCTTGCAGATCAAAATTGAAATTTGGATTTTTGTTTCAGTGAGTTCGGTTTGAATTACGGTCTACTGCAATGACAGCATTCAACTTGAAAATCTGTTTAAGTAGTGAATTTAATTGAATTTGCCGCTTCAAGCAACAAATGACTTACAATATCCCCATTGCAAAAGTGCTTTGAATTGTATTGATATATTATTTTATCTTTTGAATATATTTCAATTTTCTCATATCATTATTACTATCTAGGGGATCACTTTTATAGATTTATGAACAATAGGCATGAGCTTTCCATCATTATTTGCGCCAATAATTTTTGATGATTAGATCTGGCATAATATTACAGGTAGTTAATTGCATAGTTTCGTATTGCTTGTTGTCATTTAAGAAAGTTTGAAATAGTTTTCAATTTTTTGTCTTAATAAGCCATGGGATATAGAGTAGACATGTTCACTCCGATATTTGAAGGGAGAGGAGATGTATAGACCTATGTTGCCCTCGAATATTTTTGTGACATTATTGCAAAACATTGTTTTAGTTCATAATTAAATTATCACATTGATAACGCAAATGTTCTTTTCTGGCTTTATATATCAGTAAGTATTTCTTTTCCACGATATGAGCTAAACAAGACCTTTCAAGCAAAAAAATTGAAAGATACATTGGGGCTAATTTGGTGAAGAAATGTGGTCAAAAGCCCGTTGTGAGGAAGAATTTCACAAACTATTTGAAAAAGTTCAATATGCTATTAAAACATTGAGGTTGGAGGAAATTGTATTGCCTCGTTTTAAAAAGAACCGCCGCGATCAGTTAAGGATGGGCCATATAAAACTAGGAATGCTAGGGAGTATTCCGGGAAAGCCTATTTTGCAAATATCAACACAGCACAACATCAACTCAAGATTCGACTTGATGTTAGCATTAGCAAGAATTTAGTTATCTACAGAAGACTTGAAGTTATGTTTTTAAATGACAATATTGATAAATCGATAATTAAAATTATCATATAAAATTTTTCGCATAAGGGAAATTAAATGAAATGTTTGAGAGAAATAAGAAATTTTTTTCAACCAAGTTGAACAACTGTATTCGGCAACATCTTGCGGTGAACAACGCACTTTCTGTGCATTTCGGAGATTAACTACTATCTGACCAGCACATTGAAGCAATCAATAATATAGCAGTTTGCCATATTCACAAGGTTCGATTAGATTCTATTAGTCGAGATGATGTGGCAAGTAAGTTTATTTCCCACACCCAAAAACAGAGAAATCCAATTGGAAATATTTTCAATGTAAATTTTGTTTCAAATATTCTGTGGTCACCTTCTTATTTAATATACAATTATAACTGTTCTATATTAAAATTACTAAAAACGTATTATATGTTAGATTTTCAAATAAATTGGAAGATAGTAATGTGAATGTATTTTACTGTATATTATTGTATAATTAGGATTCTCAGTATGGCAGTTTTTTATAAATACATTTTGAAATTGTCATAGCTTTTAAACTGAACCAGAGACTAAGCACATTAATTACATCGCGGACTGGTTTTTTCTTATAGTTGTTTGCAAACCGTTGATAAAGATCGTAATTTTGCATTTATTTTCTGAATTCTGCCGTCAGAAGGCAAATTGCCTATTTACGAAAAGTTTATGGCAAACCCACTTGCATGTTTTTTGCCATAGTAATAAATTACTCACATTACCATAACTTGTGTAGAGGAAGGAAATTCACCGATAAGTCGATTTGCCATATGAGGGTAGAAATGGAAGAGGCTTTTTGACCAAATTTTCGTTTCATTTAAGAATTGCTCTTTTAAATGCATTGCACATGCCTTGTTGAATTTTTTCTATTGATATTTGCAACAATTCAATGAAGTAAATCAAATATTTTTCATCGACTTTGTTGCGCAGAGAAATGCGCGGGCCTGATTTTTCAGGTTCAATCTTTGCAAATAATGTCGCGCCTTTTCTGATCCATGAAAATACTTCGTCAAATTTTTCGTTCGTAATTAGTCAACTTAACAATTGATGGCAAAATAAACTAACAACGTCGAACCGAGATCGACAGGATATTTAACCAATAAATCAATTTTATTTTATAATTCGGGAGTAGATGTACTGTAAATTTTTACTTTTTCCAGCCCAGTTTCTAACCATAAATTCTCAAATTGTCAGCCGATATAACGTCGGATGAAGCTTTTTCGTAATTTTTTTTCAATTTTAAAAGTATCTAGGTGTTGAATGGCATTGATATGAATGCTGATAGTCGTATCGCACAAAATTGGTTAAATGTTAAGTTATTTTCTGTCAACGCAATAGTTCGCTATTGATTGCTCCGTTCTAGTGTTATTAGCGCTTAGGAAAGCCGTTGAGAAAATTAATTAAAACTATTTCTCTGTTTTGTTTTTTCCCGAAGAAAACGTTTAAGAAATATTTGCATTTATTTAATCGATATTGAGTACTTGACCCAGCTTAAATACAATTTAAAAATAAAATGAATTTGTCTCCTCAACAATATCGGCCTCTAATAAATTGCAATGTGCTTGTCGTATTTTTTGGACGTGAACAGTGGCCACAATGAACTCCAGCAGAAAAAGTCTATGGCATGTATTGTTCTTACAGTTTGTTAGGCAAGATGGATTACCAAGAATGCAATTACCCTCTTTGTTGCAATTTCAGTACGGATTTCAGGCATTGTGAAGCAATGTCTGACCATAGAGTGACATATTTTTGAGCCACCAGTGCATAAATTGACGTTTATTTACTCTTCAATTATTTTTTGCGCTGCAATTACTTCACAATGTTTATCATTTTCTGAAACGTACTTCCCGCCTTATTCGTATATATAAATAGTCAAGTCTTCATTCTCAGAGCTATCACTTTTTGGACTGCCATCATTTTCAGCATTGATTCTTCTTCATTCTTTCTGCATACAACAGTAAATATCCAGTAGATTTTGCAGTTTGTCTGTGACTATTAGACACAATCTTGAAATAAGTGACAATAGTGAATTTAGCTGTACCCAATAATAAACAACAAAATGCGTGCCAATACAAACAAAATTTATTATTGAAAAATGTTAGAAAAATGTCGTAGATAATAACAATTGCTACAGAATGGCCATGCTCCAAAATCCATATCGAAAAGTGTAGTTATTTATGCCACGATGTCTTGACCACTATGTGGTAATTTTTGCATAACTTTGTACAAACATCTTTTTAACACTGAAATGCTACATTATATTTGGATCGAATATGTTATAAAAACTTTTTCATTCAACAAAATGTCACAATAACTCGGTTCCCAAGATACCTAATTTTAAAATGATTATTGGCGTCGCTAGCGAACCCATGGTATTTAGACGGTTAATAAAAGATGCAATAAAACCCCAACCCGCATGTAAGTTTCTTTTCAGTTCGATTAAGGTGATCACACTTCAGTGAGTTTACTCATATCTTATTTTCTAGGGGCTACGTCCCTGATACTTGATTGCAGTTTAGCCTTTGTTTCATATGTTCATAAATTTATAGACTTCAGGTTGTTCATGGAATTAATAAAAGAGCAGTGTCTTTAATAACATTTTTGTTTTAATATCATCGATTTTATTTTTACAATTTAAAGTCACATTCTGAAATAAAAAGCCAACTGTCCACACTCCCAACGATTTGTGGTATTGACTTAAAGCCTTGATCTGAAATTATACTGCCATCAAAGTTTCAATATTGCTCAATTCTTAATTTGGTCACTTAATTTTGATATTCTTGTCTATTTTTTGTTTATTTGGCAGTTATGGGTAGTTATTAAAAGTATATCTTATATTCACAATTATAAAAATAGACATTGACACCGTTTTTGAAGATCTTTTGCAGAAATATTTCTTCAAATTCTGAAATCTTTTCTTTTCTGATCCAATTTGATGCACTGGTAAAATTTCCAGTTTGAATTATTTTAATCATTTTGAAGAGTAAGTACTATAAATGTCATAATCTGTTAAGCATTATTGAGCGTACGTTCTTATAAGGTATGAATTATTTTTGTTTTTATGTATTAGAAACTGAATTCTTGTAATCAAGGACTTTTCGATGACGTTTACACAATAAATCAAAATTTATTATTTAAATAAATGTCACTTAAATGTTGACACATTATCAAGTGAAAGGTTTACTATTTGTCGTTTATTTTTAAATATTTTATGCATGAGTTGCAGAACTTACTGTTAGTTCTTCCAATCTCATGTCAATGTTAATTTCATAACTATATTTTAGAATTGAAAATTGAGACTTGGTGTAAGTTTGACAGCCCTCGAGTTTCCGATTGGGAAGACACTTTCTTCAATATGAATCCAGAATAATGACATCTGTTCTGTTTTTTGTTGTTATCAGTCACTGGCAGTGTGAATTTCAAATGGCGGATCTTTCTGCAGTTAATTTGTGTTGATAAATTGATATTGTGCAACAGCGTTGAGAATATTTGACTGTAAATTTTTATATTTGTTAGAGACGTTTAGTTTATTTTATTAAATATATTGTGGGTTTATTCAAATTGTAGCTAAGTAACAGTGGTCGGACAAAATATTATTAAGTGTATACAATGAAAACGATCAAAGTGCATGGTATCCACTGAGAATATGTATATATAATGAACTGCAACATTTAGTTGCGCCTTTCGAATTTATTGATCTATCTACGAATTGATTATGTAAATGTATTTTTTGAAGGGCTTCCATCTATACTAGTGAATCATCATAACGTGATTAGTAACTACAGCAATTTTCATAGGTTTTTGGAACAACATTCATACCAGAATATTGTGACTTTTCAAAGGCTTTAATATATTTTTTACGCACTGATCAATTTTTTTCTTGTGAATTCAAATGTATAGATTTTCGTTTAGGTCCCCTTTCTCTTTTACAGGCTCACTATACAAATCGGTCATGCCGTTAAGTACACCATTTTTATTGCTGATGGTGTTCGTCAAAATCTCTTATTACCACAATGTTTTAATAAACGTAAAACTATTTATAGTTGCGACTAAAGCAACTATTACTTTTTAGTCTATGCATTTTAGTTCAATAGGTTAGAACTGATATCATGCACAGAAGTTAATATACAAATATTCCGATGTACAAAGTAGTTTTTAATTTTGAAAGAAATTTTAAACAATGGGCTTTTGCTTTAGAACCAAACACTAGTTAAATACACCTCGTGTATCATCTGTCCCCATACAAGCTAGTTACGTGCCCGAGAAACCATTAAGTTAAACAAAATTCTATTTCAATCGGCAAATATCACAAAGTCTTCAGTGTAAAAACACGCACCAAGCATTTTAATTTATTCCTCGCTGCTTAGTTGTAGAAATAAGTTGGTTCGACGATGAGTTTAACATTATAATTAGCCTCGTTGAAACATTTCAAACTATGAGATATGCAGACAAAAAAAAATTAAAAATAGCTAACTGCACACGAATGTATATGCCCGGGCTTAATTAAAATCTTATTACTATTTTTACAGAACGCAGTAAGACATTCTGGAGTAAATGATTCAATGATATTAGGAGATTACCTAAAAATCTTCATCTCTATATACATTTTTCTCAATATTTGAAAAATTTTCGAAAGAGCACGTATTTTCAAATTGTCTGCTAAAAATAGTCCACTCAATTTTTTAGTAATTTTGCTGATCCTTTAAATACAATGAATGTAGAATGTAATCTTATGGACTTACATAAAATGTGTATATATGTATTTATATGGCAAAGTAAACAAAGCTGCATTCATTTTACATTTACTATTCTTATACCCGACACAAAATATTTGCTCATAGCCCAAGTTAACCACTTTTTATTTGCAAATATTCGTTGTTTTCTTTTTTTTGTTTAATTTTATATTACTTGACGCTTTCAGAATTTGTTATCAGTATTTCTATTTATTAAAACAATTTCTGAATATAGATTTTTCTTCTTCTAGATGATGAGACCTCGGTCCGTTGTGTGTCAAGATAATGAGTGTTTAACATCCGCCTCTGCATGCATAAAATCATAAAACGACGGAAAAGCTGTATAGTGAGCATTGCTATGTTTGAATTGGAAATAGTCACATTTATTGTATAACTCTGAAAATTCTAGAGTAACTAATTCTACAAGATAGTGCCGATTATTTTAGTGTAAAAAATTAATGGATTGTTCCTGATGCAATTCACTTTTCCTTACTCCGGCCAGTTTCTTGTTTAAGTATGATATTTCGCTCCGATTCGCTATGGAAAATTGAAACCTTTTAAAAAGCGTTTAAAAATCTTCCTTAAGCAAAAATATATTTTAGGTACATCATGGTTAGGATTTAAATTTTACATCAATGACTATACGATAACTCGTCATTAAAATAGCAATGTAAAGTAATTCATCCATAGCCTGTAAGAATTGTTACTTTTTGTAATGTATGTTGATTTGTAGATTAGTTTTTTTGTAATTTATGACGCTATTCAGATAAATTATCAGTTATTGAATTGTAAACATTTACCTGAATATAGAATCTCTTACCTTATCGTATGAGAACTGTTTTTTGATATTTACATATCGGGGGAGAATTATTTATACAAAGCACTCCACTTACAAAAAAGGAACATAAAAGATATAAAATTCCACATAACAAAGTCAACGACCAAAATAAGGTATTATGTAGGGATAGAATTGACGGGCATCGCGGGAGTTTTTAAGCTGCTACAAGCATTTCAACGAGCCTTGTCTTTTAATCAATATTTCAATTTGATAAATTTTTTTAAGAAGCCGTTCCATAATTGCTAGTGCGCACTGATATTAACACAGTAGTGCGCTATCTTGTAAAGTAAATATATTGTTTACAAGAACTCAAAATCATCAGTGCGCAAGGATATTACTTTAATAATTTTTATTGTGACATTGAAGTATCTTTTTGCAGAATTTTATAATTTTGATAATTCGTGGATTTGTTCAAGTTCGTGGTTTTAGAGATATGAATGAAAGCATTATTTGTGTTTTTAAAATATAAACATTTACTATGAATGCGGGTGTTTCTTTCATATCGAAATTAGGGCGTTAGTATTTTAAGTGATCCTATACAGTGTTTATGAAGAATAAAATATTTGCAACTTAAACAATGTGAAATGAGTCAAAATGTATTAATGAGGTCGTTGACATTACGAGAAAGTTCACATAATTAAATTTTATACAAATGTTGCAATCATATTCTGTGATTTCATCCTGTTTTCTAAAGTAGCAAGATGATCAATTGCAATAGTTTTTATATTGTGAATAAGAGAATTCAAATGCTTTCCAGCCGAAAGCTCGAATTTCGTGTTTTCCTCATTTCATACACTTAATGAATCTATTAATGATTTCACTAAGGTTTAAATATTTTACTTAAGGGTTGTTGTAATTAAATAATTCTCAAATTCCCTAATTCAGAATTTCTAGCAAAATTTAAGGTTCGGATTAACTCTAAAGGCAAATAATTTATTGTGAAAAAATGTTTACATCTTGTTAATGCCTTGAGTAACACCATGTTGGTAATAAAATACTTCGCAAACCATTTAGCATCGAATTAATAGACAATCATTCTGGTCAAAAGGAGAAAATAGGAGTATAGAGTTTTGACTAAAAGTACATTTTATCACTCTTAATTAACTGCAAATCATCATTCTCCAAATTTCCCGGATTTGTTCTAGTACTCAATATTACCCGTGCTAATTATACCTATACATATGCAACTAATTTTTTAGTTATTGGATTAATATGGAAATTACCGGATCATGCGATAATTCACTTATTTCATGTGCTTATCATGAGTCCCGTTTCTTACGAAAACATTTTATTTACAGATTTAAACGATGTACTTTCTAAAAAAATTGGCAGTCAATTAAGGTTGACATTAAATGTTTCAAAGAAAGCCTAAGGTAAAAAAAATACCTTTCTAGATGAAATTGTCTTTGAAAAACAGCGCGTCATATGAATACTAAGTTGACAGTTTCCTGGGCCACTACAAGCCTACTAGCATCATTTACTCATAAGCAGAATTTCAGACTAAAACCTTTAAGATGTGTTCAGCATACGAAAAGTTGTGAAGGGATCATTAATGTTCCTATTTGTACCTGCAGCTCACTACCTATACAAATTATAAGCATTGAATAATTGAAATCCTATCCAAAAATACCATAAATGTGGTAAATTATGGTTAGGATACAATTTTTACAATAATCATGCAACAACTTTTTTGAAATGTACTCCCTAATAATTTATCTATAGCGTGTATGTGCTTTGAAAATTTAAGGACGCTATTCAGGTAAATTGCTAATGATTTCATTGTAAAAATTATCTGAATAGAGAATCTATTTATCAATTTATTTAAAACCTTTGTAAAATGCAAAAAATAATATAAAGGTTTAAGAGTAAATTTTGTTTTTCTATATTTCCACTTAGTGGCAATCAATGTTGATCATAATATTGAGCTTAACAGATTCATTAAACAGATACAAAAATTTATTTATTGAATTCATGTGTTTAACAGATTTCTTAATAGACTTGGTTCAATATCTGAAAAATTGTATTCTATAAAGCTAGATGTCTCGTACGAATAGTATTACAACCATAAAAGGTTTCGAAAGAATAATGCCTTTAAAAAATTCTTTCAGCGTTAGCGAACCATTTTGACGTCTCTGCTTTAAAAAAGCAAACGCTGGTTTTTCTGAGTTGTTAATTTGATTATTCACTCGTTTGAAAATGGCACAGATTCTTTTATAAGACATGAGAATGTCATAGCTAACCAATTGGTTAATTATCGCAGTAATAAAACCAGTCTGTTATACAGATCTGTAACAGATTTTCAAGTTTATTTATATTGTCTGTAACAAATTTATTAATAGATCTGTTAAACAGGTTATAAATATGATCATCCCAAATTGAGATTACTTAACTATAGATTTAAATCTTTGAACATCCCAATAACTATTTTTCTTTGGTAATAGTTATATTTTAATAGATAAGATAAGACAAACTTTTTTAAGAGAAGGTAAAAAAATTAAATATAAACTGATGTCTTCTCAAAATAGCGTCATTACGAAAAAAACAAAAATCATACTATTTACAAACCTATAAATTGATAAACAGGCTAAGAATAAGTCTAAATTCTATTAATTGTGTAATTGCTAATATAGGATTTGTACCCTGTCCAAGATCTTCCTGAGATGAATTTTTGCTTAAGAATAAATCTTTTCACACCATTTCGGGATTCTTTCAGTTTCTTAATTTGCTTAATTTTTATTTGAATGCAAGTTATTGTTGAAGGAGGGGTTCATTATGCAAAATTGCGTTTTCTCGGCACTAATGCGAAATTGGTGCATTGAAAAATAATGACTTAGTGACTGGCAGTTGGATTCTACTTTTTTTATTGCAACATCTAATGACTTGTTACCGGAGAATATACAAGTGTCGTCTGCGTATTGTATAAGATAAGATCTTATCTTATCTTATCTTATATTTGCATTTGCCGGATTTCAATTTGTTTAAAGCTTTGACCATTTCATAACTAGTTGTAAATCTAAAGGTAAAATCGGATGCATGAGGCTTTTCATTTTCAATATATTTTACTTTATCCCCAGAATAATTGCCCAAATTTACGAATGATTTGTTTAAAATATTGGAGATGTGATAAGGATCCTTCTGCAATTTGCCATAATCGTCTATTATAGCTATGATCTTATTGGTGACACGTTTATTGCGGTTTGTCAGATTATGAATAAAACTCCATTTAGATTTTTGGGATAGCATTCCATTATATTCTTTTTTTATGTACGCATTATAGGTCTTACGATTTGCTATGTTCCTAGCTCTCCTATAACGGTTAAAATTTACTTCACATTGGTTATTTAAGAAGTCTTTATATGCTTGATTTTTCGCCGAATAAGTGCTTTACAATCGTCCGTAATCCACTCCTTAAAATTTTTTGAGTTATCTTTTGCTTTAGATTTATTAGGATTTGATAAAATACGTTGTTCAGGGTAATATAAGTTTACATAATGTTCAAGAACTTCTAAGAGCTTATCCATCATTGCATTGAGTTCGGTTGCCGTATAAACACATTGCCAGTTTTGATTTGTAAGTGCAGATTTTAGTTTATTTAAATTATCCTTATTTCGAATACGGGTTGTAACCCATTTTTTCGATATATTTTCACTAGCCTTAGGTACACTGATTGATACTATGCAATGATCTGAAAAAGGGCACCCCGTTGAGTAAAATTTAAAATTTTGAATCAGATATTTCGGATGTAATGATGTAGTCAATTATCGTCCGAGAATTATGTGTCAGTCTAGTGAGAATTTTCGTGTTTGCAGACTTCAAATTACACGCATTTAGTAAAGAATCTAATTTTGCTTTTTCAGAGTCGACAAGATAGTTAATATTCCAATCTCCGAGTAAAAGAACATCCTTATTTTCAGCACAAGCGATGGATAATTCAGTTTCTATTTGCTTGATAAATTCTGTCATATACTTTTTTGAAGGGCAATACGACACATTGAGTAATTGTTTTTTGTATTGGGAGGTTCTAATTGGATTTCTTAATTCAATTCACAAATTTTCAAATTTAGAATTACAATTTGCGATATTATGTCGGAATTTTGGATTATATATTTTGGGAACAAGGAATAAGACACCGCCACCTTTGACCTTTTCTAAGAAATTGTTTAAAGCTCTATCCCTACGAAATAATTTGTAAATCGATCTAGCAAATGACCAATTTGAATCAGGGTCATCGCTAGACAACCAAGTTTCTGAAATTCCTATGATTGTTTCATTTTGGAAATTTACCATAAACTGTCTGAATTGGAGGTATTTAGCAGACAGATTTTCAAAATTTATCTGTACATAATTAATCAAATTACTGGTGTATACTTTTGAGGCAAATGTTTCATAAAAAATGCTAGGACCCGGGTTTTTTTCTATTCCCTGTGCAGACAGAAGATAAAATAATATCAAGGCAAAAAGAGGCATTTTTTAAACTTATCATAAGAGGAAATTCCCTTTTAGTGAGATGTAGACGTATTCTTAACCTGGATTTTACAATTACTTTATATAGAAAATTAATATGTATTATTAGATAAAAGTAAATTTCTTAACTGTGAAATTTCTCTTGCTGATAACTGCAGTGGTAAAGCGGGAACTTCTGAGTATAAGTGAGCGTACGTCGGTGATTTAAATGAAGTTTGATATTCATTATCATTGTAAATCTTGTCAATTCTTCAAAAATTACCACAAATCACGTTTTCAATTTATTATTTCACCAGTCATCGGTATTTTTTGCAAGAGTACTTGCTGTTCATCTGCTTCATCAGAAGAATTGATTTGACTCTCTTCAATATCTTCTTCAGTCTAATACATTAGAATCTTTCTGCTTAAGTGTTTTCTCATATATTTTTTATGTTAAATATTATTTAATGTTCTTCAAAATATAATTTATAGACATGTATATATTTTCTTTTGGACGTTTATTGACTCTTATAATTAGGATTCTTTCTTTTCTGTGGGGGTATTTTAATTTTAGCATAACATATCTAATAAATTTACTTTTAGAAAATACTAATAAAATTAGATGAGCATAAATATGGCTATTTTATGGCACATAAGCCTATAGTAATTAATCTATACGCAAAAGAAAAATGGATACATGCTGCTCAGAAAATTTTTTTCTTTATTCGAATATTACAAAAAACTCCAAATAATTTTTCAAAGCCATGGATTGATTCATAATTCGAAATTCATTGATTTAATCCAGCAAAAGAAACAGAAATGATAAAATTACATCAATTCTCAAACAAAGGAAAATCATAATGCTTACAAACTGCATGAAATTTATGCAATGTTGCTATACGGAAAGCAAATAATAATTATTCAAAATTTTTTATCCTGAAGAATCAATGGGAATGTATTAACAAATTTTTAAATAGAAAAAACATGAAAACTGAAAAAATATAAAAAAATATACAATAAATATGTATATATTTGAAATAAAAAAGAAATCTGCAATACTTTCAGTGAATATTTTCTAAATTTAGGAAACAACAACCGTACTTTTTTGTCTAAACTAAATCGACTTCATCCTCTTTCTTCTTTCGTTTTGAAACTAAATGTGAATTCATAAAGTCAAAACAATGTCTAGATAACTAATTCAGCGTACCCTCTTTGATAACAACTCGGCCTCCAAACGTCACAGCCGAATTAATAGCTGAACCAATATGTTACATCTTATGTGCATGTATAAGATATTCCTTTTTGTCAGACGAATTAAAATTGGCAAATATAACACCACTATAGACCCATTTCAATTACCTCTTTAATTAGGAAAGTATTTGAACGAATACTTTTTAATCAAACTTATTAGCAGTTTTGTAAATATGGCTTTTACTTCAAAACACAATATAGTTTTCGAAAGGTATTTCTATCAGAGACGCTCTAATACAAGCTATTGAAAATTGTAGAAAAACGATACATGATAATGCATACTCAACAGTTGTTTGCTTAAACCTTTTGAAATCTTTCGATGCTAATGATCATAGTATATTACTACAACAAGTTAAATCATCAAATGATATACATCAAAAGATTCTCCTCTGAACGCATCTTTAATGAATCTTTTTTAGATGGGGTTTTTACTAAAAATAGAGTCCCACGGGGATATATCTTGGGTAACTCATTATTTAATAATTACATAAATGATTTTTCCGATTTAACAACATGTGGCGTTGTACAATATGCAGATGATACAATATTATTTAATTCTAAAATATCTCGCGAAAAAACCATTCAAGCTCTCGAAAAAAATCGTACTTCTCTCGCAAAATAAAAGTGAGTCCTTTAAAAACTCAAATATGCATTATTAATTTAAATTTTGCAAGTCTAGTATTAAGTCATGTCAACTATGCCAATATACTCTACACAGATATACACCAAAAAATTCTCAGGAAATTTCAGGAACACTTAAATTGGGCTATCAAAGTAGCAGTAAATAATAATCATAGTTTTAATGAGAACAATGAATACTTATTTCTAAGTCCACATTACTATATTTCTAAGTCCACACGTCTCTT
>CABFPE010000369.1:324834-348570 GCA_900660155.1 Hofstenia miamia
ACCAGTGGAAGCTGGAAAACCCCATGTAATGTATACATCCATGCAAAGTCATAAACCAAATATAAGTGAAAAATGTGAAAAGTTGAGAAAAGATGTATCAGTCTACAAATGAGTAAAACCCAAAAAAAATCTATATAAACCAAAAATAAATGCAGAAAGAAGATCACCATGTAACTAATATATAATAATATTGTATATTGAAAATCATGTGGGTGTATGTATAAATTATCTTAATAGCATTGCATGTATAATTTTTTGGGAAATGCATAAAACCACATTTTGATTTTAATGTGTAAGTATATATTTCATTTGATTGTAAAGTTAATTCATTTTTATACATAAACCATGTTTTACACTCTCTGAAAATAAAGCTTGCTTTTATCATGTATAATATCTTTAATGTTTAACAAATATTTTCCCCATTTTTGTGAAAATGAATTAAACATATGGGATTTTTTACATTGAAATGGCAGTGTATTTGAAAAACAAAATTTAACCCTTTGCATGTACATATGGAATTTTTACAATGAAATAGCATATTTTGAAAATGATATGTAGTCTTTTTGAAAGTCATGAAAATCAAGTTAAATGCTGTCCATGTAAGCATTTGAAAATTAGTTATCAAAAACATAATGTGTGATAGTGTTGTGTATTGACAAAAATGAAAATGCAGATTTTTACATGTAATGTTAGAAACAATTTAAACATTTTACACTGTAAACAGTCAAGCCATCAGGAATGGTTATGTATAAATTAGCCTGAAATATTGAAAACACATTGTAGCCTTTTACATGTAATGTTTCCAAATTAAACATTATACATTTAACCCTGTAATCATGTAAGCATGCATAACATGTGATATAGCCAGCTATATTAACAAAATCTGTGTAATGAAATTAGCCATATAAATTAGTCACTATATCAAAACATTCAAATGTAAATGAAATTGATCCCTCATGACATGTATATGAATCATTGTAAACTAAATTGGCCCAAACATGTATATGAGTCTTTGCAAAAATCAATCTTTGCAAATGTCACAAAAATGATTTAGAATGCAAATGTCATACATCACTAATTAAAATGCTCCTTGACCATCCCTTAGCAATGTGCTTAAAAATGTCAAAAAATCCATTAGTGATAATAATGTCAAGTATGTGAGTCACAAATTAACATTTGCAAACACCCCCTTGATAACTTTGAGTCAGCTAATTGTTACAAGAACTTCAGGGTGTCCCAATGTAATGATCCCTTGCTTTCTTATACTATTGTGGTAAATTAATGGTCATTTTAGAAGAATGTATGATAATGCAGCAATTTATAAATCTTATTGTTTTTTCATATCAAATTCTTCAAATATTTGGAAAGTGTGTATACTAATGCACTAACTGATACCAATCTATCAAAGAGTGAGTATCAATGATACTTATTTCTGCATTTTGACATGTGGTGCTGACAACCTATCACACTGAAAATTGCTAAAACTATAAGCACAGTGATGGCTGGCACTTTTTTTTCACCCAACCAAATCTCAAGCATTCTACCTTTATCTCAAATCTTCTATATTTTTTAGTAGACAATTGCACTCATTTTTCTAAGGGAGAAGTGTCAATTAAATAACAAATTTGAAAGATTTGAGATAAATTTGAAAGGTGGAAAAAACTACCAACCCACAGTATTAGAATTTACATTAATTCACTTGTAATGATTTGTCAATGAGCATTGATTCCAAAAATAGTTTTTGTAGATACACTGACTTGATAGACAATTAGCCTTGCTTGTGATAAAAAAAAGTAGCACTTAAAGGTGCAATGTATGAATAATTCAAGACATCTTAACAAAGTGAAAAAACAACAAAAGACTACCATTTCTCAATATTAACATTGAAAGAATAAAGAACAAATTTACATCATCATACTACAGTAAACCAACTGATACAAATTTAGTAATTAACTACAATTCAAACGTACCCTTTGCATACAAAAAATCCATGATCAAAGATCTGATACATCGACATTTCATGATTGATCACAATTATGAAGAAATTCATAAATCAATCATTAAGATCAAAGATATATTAAAGCATAATGAATATCCAGAATATACAGTTGATATAATTATAAAAGAAAAACTAGAAGACTTACTACAAAGTCAAGAAACTAAAAACAAACAAAGTGATTATTTATACAATTACATCTTTAATATTGAATATCAAGGCATACAATCAATTAAATTACAGAAATATCTGAAAAGAATCACTCCATCATTTTTAAAGATAGGCTTTATACTAAAGACCAATAAACTAAGACATATAATAGGACTAAAAACAGAAACCAATATTGAAAACATTTCCAAAGTAATATATGAAATAACTTGCAACTGTAGTGCACAATACATTGGAAAAACGTCAAGGAATTTACAATTAAGAATTAAAGTACACAAAATTCATTGAAATTTACATATAAAATTTTATCCAAGGCAATTGATAATTTTCAACTAAGCATCATTGAATCAATTTATATAGAATTAAAGGAACCAAACTTAAACAAAAAAGATGAATATAAATACTAACTAAATTTACCGAAAATATTATAAAAAAATATATAAAAATATGTAATTTGATGAATATTTTGTAAATTTTATAGTGGGAAACTTTTTGAAAATTGCAGTGGCATGCTGAAACATGTTAAAATAAATGATGCGTTTCTTTTTTAAATTCATATATAAACTCAAGAATTTTGAAAGTGAAAAAACATTGGCAATAATGGCCATTATTGGTCTTCTAAAAAATTAACTAATGACATTTTTAAAACGTAAAATCCATTAATGGCAATGAATTTTCCCCATCTTTAATTTTTGAGCATCCCTGATCACCAGCAATCAAAGATACGTTAGAACTTCCAAAATGCTGCTGCTAAAAGAGGCACACTGCTATGATACCTACCAAAAAAATTACTACTCCTGTGCTTCAACGTCAACATCAACCCCACATGTTGAAGTCCTTGCTACGCCACCATCACTATCATCCACTGAGCTGCAAAAAGAATCAGGAAATTTTTAAGACTATTAAAATGATGGTAATTTTTCCAAATATTATATTAACAATTGAGTGGCGAATTTTTCACTTATTGGCTGAAACATTATGATAGTTGCCCCAGGCATTGTTCATAATGATTCGTATTTCCTTTAATTCTAAAAATAATATTATATTTAATAGAAATCTCTGAATTTAAGGCAAGCATAACAATTCTAATCCGTTTAAACTATTTCCTATAATAAATATTAAAATTGACAAAATGTAATTTTCTGTTATTAAATATGTTATTAATAATGGCCTGAATTGAACCTAATCGAGTCTTTATCAGACCTATCAATGTAGGCGACTACACCCAATGCATTAATAAAGTACAATCACTATTTTCAACTAAATATATTCATATAAACTTTCAAAATCTTACTTCAAAGAATTATGAATACAAACAATTGGTACAGAATCTTGTAGTATCCAAAACATGTCTTACACATGATCATAAAAAATTCTCCTCAATCAATCAATAACAATACATTTAGACTATTTAGAACAGATAGAAATCATACTTTACATTACAAGAAACAAAATAAGACGATGTTGTGTTCTTCATTCATAAAAACTAAACCCTAAATATAGGAAAACCATTTCAAACAATAACACATATAAAAGTCTCTGGTTTGACATACAAAACCCGCTAAAATGCAATATTAGGCAGCTTTTAAATATATCATATTGTCTAAACAAATCTCATTCAAATACTTTCTTTGCACAAATGGAAAACAAAATCATCATTACAACATTAAGTTATAATTCAAGTATAGTGTTGATGAACGACTGGAATTTCAATGCCTTAGATATTGTTGAAATATCTAAGCTACAAAATTTCCTTTAAATTTTCAAAATTTCACTAATAAATCAATGTATTCCATCCAGAATTTCTGAAAATAGTCAAATCTTGATTGATAATTTTGTGGTTTCAGAAAATGACTCTTCTTATCAATATATTTGTTCTGAGCTCCCTTACTCTGACAATTCCCTTATAATAACTATGCAACAAGATCTTGCATAAAATTAAAAAAATCAGAAGAAAACTCCTAAACTGATAAATTATTTAAAAACTGAAAATTGGAAGAGAATTTATTCATTCTTCATATGCACCAAATGAAATTTTCAACAACTTAAATAAAATTCTATTATTCTATGTAGACATTTTTTGTCATGAAAAAAAATTTTTACTTTGAAAAAATTTGATAATGTTTATAAAAATGTTTCTAAGCCATTGATTGATGATAAATCCTTAGAGTTAAGTGAACAAAACAAATGCATTTAATCTGTGCAATATTTACACACGAGAAGCCTATAATAAACATTCTCGGTATAAATATCAAAATATTTCTTCCTAAAAACGTAAATGGGCTTTTATAAATAGTTTATTAAATATGAAAAAAGTTAAAAATGAATATATTCGTTTCGAGCTCCCTTATTCTGACAACTAAATCATAATAACATATTCTAATAAGCAAAAAATTCACTATCCAACTAAATCTTGAAAAAAAGAATAATCGAAGAAAAATGTTGTAAAACAATGAAATGGTCAAAAGCTTTAATAAAACTTTATTATTCTATATATACATTTGTTATCCAGAAAGAATATTTATACGGTGGACATGTTTCTTAGTATAAATTGAAATTTAAAGACACATACATGAAGCAAATTCATTCTTTTTGATTCTCAACTTAATTTTACAAAATAAATAACTACTGTCATTAAGAAAAAGGCTATTTTAATCGGGTTCTTTGCATTACATCTTACAGCAAACATTCAATTAATTTGCATATTAAAACAAAGTCACTATAATTATGGAAACATACTATATTCCGATATAAATCAACAACTTTTCAGTAAATTCAATGTGCAAATAAAATGGGGTATGAAAATAGTAGTCATGTCACACATAACAAATTCAGAAATCAGAAAATTAACAAAAGTTTTTCTAAGTGCACAGTGTATTATGCATAAAAACGTATGAACTACTTTCTTTAAAATATTTAATAATATTGTTCAATACCACAAATCAAATCTTTTATCTTCTAAATTTTGCCTAGGCATAATCATTGAACCTTAAAAATTAAGCATCTACATATAACAAGAAAATAATGAAAGAATGATTTCTTAACTCATCAATAAGTATATGGAATAATTATCCAAATCTATAAAACAAATAAATATATTAAAAGGATTTAAAAACGAAGTTAATAAACACTTCCATAGTCATTAAAAGAGAAAGTTTGAATATAATTGGCGAGGCTTTAAGTCGTATAATGCTGATTATTCAATAGAATTCGCCATGACTCAATCTAGTCATTGTAATGGTTTTTGTAAAGATTAATTTTTGAATGTGTCTTGTTGTTTCTATTTGAATTATATTTTACAGTTGCAACCAGTACTTTATATTACACAAGGCAACTCGGCAACTCTAGATAAAGATGGGAATCCTTCCCAAATCTGTCAAATTATTACAAAAACTGGATGTTAATGTGCTTTATTCCATGACCAAAATGGAGGGCAATTGCCTCATGTCCCCCTAAGTACACCGCTGCTCTCATCCTTTAATAACTCCAATAAAAAAATGTAGTTCCAATCCCTGTCAAGTCTGGATCCACCAGATTCACTGAATTCCAATTCGGCACATTTTTATGACAATTGTTAAGAAATTTTGGACAATTTTGTGGCATGATAGACCAAAATTGGATATGTTAAAAACTATAATCAATTCTGCACGCTGAAATTGAAATTTGTAAATGGAGTTATTCAAGAGTATATGATACTAAAGCACAATTTTAATGCTTTGTTTCTGAAATTATATATCATTCACTACAACTCTTGTAAAATAGTCTAATTCTTCAATAGTTCAGTCCAACTTTAACCCAGCGCAGGTCCATCTCCGTCTTCAAGTCCTGGTAACAGAAGAAAGAAGATTTTGAATGTAATACCTTATTTCACTTGTTTTTATTGGCATTGCTATGTAATTCACCATATTTCATTACAATTTAAAGAATATAGAAAACTTGTTCAAAATATTTTCGCTTAGCAAAATATTTTTCATAGTATTCCCTATTTCTCATTGTTAGTTTCGCTTAAGACTTAAGTAGAAAGGTCTTTCTATCAGAAAATATATATTTCTTTTAATTAGTCAAAAGCGTGGTGTGTCCTTCAATATCAAATTAATACAACTCAAGTTGACTCGACATAACTTGAAAACTGTAAATTGATACATTTTGAGTCGAGTCGGATCGGCTACTCGCGATGGCTCTAATTTATCATCAATGTTTGCATACTTCAAAACACAGATATAAGATACCATCCTTGCGTGACATATTCATAAAATCCTCATCAAAATTTCGTTCCTTAGTTTGTTCTAGAATCAGAAGCACATTGTGACCATTGCATGAGGCTACTATTTGAATTTTTCGAAGTAGTCGTGATTAATTTTTGTAAGAGTTATTGAGCTCATAGTATGCTGAAATGAAGCAATTTCTTCTTGCGATTTTTCCACCACATCAATAAGAAGTTATAACTGGACTTAACCTCAATATATTACAATATTTAACTATGTACATCTTTCATAATCCTGCTAATTGTCTTTGCTATATTTTGCTTTTCTATAGAAATTTTCTCTATGCAGATATAAAATGTTCACAAAATTTAATGGATAATTAGTTTCCTAAGCTTCTGTTGTTGCAATTTTCCTGTGGTATGCCACGGTGTGCCACCAAGGCACTAGGGGGCACATGTGCCTCCAAAACACTAACTAGATAAAACAACACACAATGGCTTAAGAATTGCATAACAAAAATGCAGGATTAGACAAATTTTAATTGCAGCGCTACAAATAGATTTTTGTAGTTTAATAAACTATTAGAATTTTACTGTAACTTTCCCACAATAGATTATTGCCATTTTTTGGCAATAATTGGAATGAAAATAATAGATAGAAAGTTATAGTAAATTCACCGCATTGAGATAACAACCAAGGTTACTTGTGCCTCATACTTCTGTTTGTATTAAGAATAAATGGTTCTAAAAAAAGTTAGACGTTGCTGTAGTCATAATCACTAAGGCTAAATTTGGTTCTGCCATAGATACCTTTATGTAATTTCTTTAGGTTCGACAACACAACATGAGGTGTCCGGCAAATGATTACAATGCTGCAAAATAAGGTTAATGTTAAGCCTTCAATATTCTAAAAACTGTGAATTCGGTGGTGGAAGCATAATATATTCTTGGGTCATTAAACTGTGAAGTGTACTCAACAGCCAACACTATATTAACTCACTAGACAGGACAATAATTCTTCTTGAATCGCAACTTGACTACATGGTTTAGCAAGATTCTCAACTGTAAATGCTAGTCAGAACGTTTTTAGTGAATCATAAATAATTGACAATTATTGGCAATACATTAATCGATTTTATAAAGTATTCAATTGAGTAATAGATTTCCAATTATTGCAATAATTGCAATATAAATTAACTATTGTCTACCTCTGCAGACATACTTAGTATATATGTAATATCATTGTTAGAGGCATACTTTTCATGATGATTGAAGCATCTGTGCTTTGTTGAGGGCAGGAAGCGTTCCTTCAGATCCTACCTTTGGGGCTTCCACCTCCCCCTAATAATCATACGATTTCTCTTACTGCTTCACTATATTGTTTGAATATGATTGCTTGACAATCTGTTTGAACGCACTCAAGATCACATTTCAAACAAAACCTGCGTGGTTTTGCAGAACATGTAATGATGTGCATATCGTTTACTTGTACACATGCTTAGGGTTCTTATGTGCATGCATCTAAAAATGGATGAAAACTAGAAGGCGCAGTTTCTATTAGTGCAGCAAATCGGTCACCCATTTCTGCTAAACCCAAGCAGCTTTTATGAAAACAGCCCCAACTCAACCCATACAGATGTGTGTAAAATTTGGCCCACTCTACCCATCTCCAGTGAGCCTTGCAGTCAATTCATTTTAAGTCGATTACCCTCATCTAGTGTACTAAGGGCTGAAAAAAATATATTTTCAAGTAGACTCCATCAATAAAACACTTGATTTTATGAAAAATATTATAACCTCTTATTTCAAATTTAGTCAGAATGATCGGCTAACAAACCTGAGTCATCATTTGGAAAATATTCAAGTCCAACTAGACTCATTGTCCTTTACTTAAGAATACGAACCAACCAGGCAATTGTGTATGCGTGCGCATTTCAAAATTTTTTACCTGTTGGCAACGTAAATATATTTTTATTAGGGCTGACTAAGAAACTATGGCTCTCATTGGTCATAAGAATTAGTAAAATATAACCTACTTTCAATAGCTTTTGTCTAGCATTGATGAGCCACTTTGCAATAGCAGTAATAGCGATTTATGGCGGGGCATTATTTTGACAGTTTATGGAGGGAATTTCACGTACTTGAACACTCAACTTGATTACGATTGAGATATCCTCATCAGGATATCTAGGATAAGCTCCTGAATAGCAGGCTGATGAACACGTTCAACCAGCTCTGGTTTACTGCAGCTGCTAAAATTGTTAAATAGTAAACATTTCCAACTTTGTTATCTAAACGCGAACTGCTAGTAGAAAAGCAAAGTGCTAAAATGGTGCAAGATCTGACCACTAATGACATTTCAACAGAATTAATTAAAATGTTGAAAATGTTTTCTTTAATTTAGCTGAAATGTTTCTCACCATATTGACTCTTCATTTTTAGCATTAATAGATGTAAACAAACAAATTGCATTATTTTTCAAATTAAGATTGCTTTTGCTATTTAATGAGGTTGTTCATTTCTTTGAGGGGACTTCACTAAATATTTGCTTTAAATGCATAGACTTAGCTTCCTCAAACCCCCTTTGGTTGTTAGAGCACTAACAAACTAATTTATTGCAAAATATATTTTTCGATAGCTAAAAACCACAAAATCATTCGCAATTTGGTCAGCAACAGAAATTGAATTTAGTTTTTCTGAGTATCAGTTCGTGTCGCTTACGTGTATTGAAATCCCTATTATCTAATTTTATTGTGCATGTATCCAATTTGCTGATGTATTTGTAGGGAGGTCAATTTCGAGTATTTTTTGTGTAAATTATATCGAGTGCAATACACAGAACCAAACACAATATATGTGCCTTAAAGACAGATCTATTACACTCCATAGAGCGATCCATCACATTTGCAGCCTTAGCTTGGATGTATCACCTATACATCAATAGATTGAGAGAACTCATTCTAACACAGATATGCAAGAGCGTAGTCGTGAAATGTATTTCTGTTACACGCCACGCTAACATCCATTTACAAATCAGCGTATACGTAACATGTATATTAATTCAATCCTTATAATTTTCTGCGGGCATACGCTAGTAAATTATTTTAAGTGAAAGGTATACGGCGTATACCCTCGACTACAGCCCTGCATATATGTGTATTGCACTATATGTGAGATTATGAATATATATTAAATATGAAACTAATCACCAGAACAATGTTTATTAATGAAGATTTCCGTTGCTTGTTGTATTTCTTCATCATAATTTTCTACGAACAATTTATAAGACACGAAAACCCTACAAACAACAATCCTATTAAAAAATGATCAATTTATGTTAGGAAATAAGCACTAGACTTTGAACAGGACAAAGCTACTTGAGCATGTGATAGATCGTATGTTGCATCATGGGAACATTATTTATTGTTTACGTGATGGTGACACAATTCTCTAAGAATAAACTTTGGTATTGTCAATTACCAGGAAAAAACATGCAATGTAAGCAAGAGTGGATGCAGAAATATTTTTTAGAAACGACCAAATGTACTAAAGAATTTGTGTATGTCATTTTTATTGCAAAAATTTAATGATTTTTTCTAATTTTAGAGGAGCCATCCCCCCTTTTTATCCGCCCTTGAATGTAAGGGAACTCATTCTGATCCTCATAGAAAATTATCTAAAAGCATTTAGTATTAAAATTCTAGCTTTGGAAGTGTAGTTAACTTATTTATTCAGAGCGTGGAGGATTTTCGAACTAAAACTCCAATTTCTGTTTCCAAAAGAATTTTGTCTCCCAAGTTCACTTTCCTTTGTTCTTTGTTTAGGTTTGATAATAATCCATACCGCTAAATAATTTTTGCTTGTCAGATTCTATAATGGTGTTTTGCTTTTAAAAATTTAGCACTTGCCCTGTGATGGGGAAGGCCTACTCACCGGGCTGTTATCACTTGAAAAAAGGAAGAAGAATCTTACAATAAATATCTATGCTATATCAGTTTTTCTTTTGCAATAACTATTTTCTCTTACTAAGATTGCCTTGATAACACTAACCAGTAAAATTATGACTAATAAACAAATTAAATCAATACAAGAAAGTCATGATTTTATAATATTTCTTTGACTTATCACACCCTTCAAAAGCAATTTGTTAAAGAAGACTTCTACACATTATCTTTTATAGGCTTTATAATTTACAAAGGAGAAATTATTTTTCACAATCTAATGAATTACATTTTTACAGAACTAAACCAATAAAGTATTCCCAAAAATACTCATTTTAATGACTTGCAAGTGAATTTTTCCTTAAATATCTCAAATTCTGAACCTAACGTTTCTCTTTAAAACAAACAAAATATAAAAATTACTAAATGGTTTTTACATCCAGAGAAGATCAATATATATATCTACTGTAATCATCCTATTGAGGCAATCCGTAATGCTATAATTTGAGGTAGTTCTTGACCCCATTTTTATTTTGGATTTTTTTTCATTTTCTTCAGTTGAATATTTTTAAAATAGGATCTTACGATATGTGAATCTATATAATTTTATTAATTTTTTTTTGCAAAATCAAAATAACTAAACTGCAAAAATCTCTGTAGTACATCCTTCTTTGTCGAAAATATCTCTTTCTTTTTTATCATAGCTGTCTCTATCCTTTAGTAATTCCCTTAATCTGCTAAGTGCATCTTCAATCTCTTCTGAGCTGGCCAATACAAACGTTGAATCTCCTTTTCTGTAGTCAGCATCAAATGCCTGCTCATATTCGAAGTGCTTTTCCCCAAACGTTGGTTCTTTGTCTAGGACAGTATCAACATTTATGAATCCTGCTTTTAAAAGTAATTTTTTTAATTCAGACACATCTGGAACTCTTTTAAGCAATCTATCAACTTTTTCACCGGTGAGGGAACTCTTTTAAGCAATCTATCAACTTTTTCACCGGTGAGCACCAAACTTACATACCACAATGCAGCATTTTGAGAATGAGATGTCGTATTGATGCACAACACGCCTCCATTTTTCAGAACTCGTCGAAATTCATGCAACAGATTCTGAACATTTTCTAGTTGTTTTTCACGTGTTGGCTGATTGATATCTGTTAGATGGTGAAGTACCTGATTTATAATAATTGCATCAAAGGCGTTGTTATCAAATGGCAATTTCTTTAGAAGATCACCTTGAATCAGATTGATATCGACATTCTTTGGAGCACATTGAGCTTTCTTTCGTGCAACACTAAGCATGCCTTGAGTACCTTCAATACCTGTGTATTTCACAATCTTTCCAGATTTAATTAAAGGTAGTAAATAATTGCCAGTTCCACATCCTGCATCCAGAATTGAACAGCTTGTTGGTAAATGACTAATGATTCTGTTCACACAAACAGGAATCCGTCCAGATTGGTCGTAACTTTCACTGGCCTTATTATAATCTTCATAATCTTTAATCTCAGCGACCATGATTTCTTATCTAAATTTAAAAATTTTAGCATTTAAGAATTGGTGAATGCACTAGTTCTAAAAAATTTTCAAGATATGTATAACAATAAATACAAAGAACATAATGAAAACAGTCCGTCATCTTCTGAAAGTTGTTCGTTAATTGTAGTTAGATCTTGTTAGTCAATATTTACATCATATTTAAGCTTGTCTTTCTCAAGTGACCAAGAAGTGTTTATTGTCACAGACATTAATAATATCAGTGCGTCGACTTAGGGCCAAAGTAAATTGTCAACTGGACATCATACAATGATCACATTTGAATTTCTGTCAGAATGAACTACATTTAGTTCACTGAACTGAATTTTTTATAGTAAGTAACTCAGGTAATTATTCAATCTGTGATGGATTCCCCAAAATTTCATACGAAAGCCACATGACATGTCTGATTATGGCTTTGATGGTCTACCTACAAAAATAATATATTTGAGATTGTTACTCACAAGGGACTTTATACTTTATAATAGCTTCACAAGCATTAGGTATAGGAGAATTTGAACGGTTTTCAAGAAATCGTATGTTTCATTGAAAGATATATAACAATTTCTCCTATTCTAGGCACGGGAATTATGCTTAGCCCAAATCTTCATCATGCCAGGGAGCTCAGTCATCTATAGATGTGTCAATATCGAAGGAATTCCAAATTTCTATACTGGCTTAGGGAATTATTTTTGAAGATTTGGACAAAACCGATCGTATCCTTATGGATACAAAGACAGTTTAAGGTTAATATAACCTAGAGCTGACCTTGCTAGCAAGTTTCCACGATATACTATGAAAGATCCTAGTCTTACAGCTTCTAATAATTAATATTAATGGATATCAGAATACTCACTATCACCAAGATCAGCATATCTCCTGGTAATAAAATTTCCGGAATTTGTGATAACTGATCTCCAGTGTGGAAATACTGCTGAAGTATTATTAAGATCTGCAACGTCTTCGTACTATGATAAATGATCACTAATGTAATATTAATGTTCATACTACAACGTTTCCAGTTTCTGAAAATGTGCGGTTCTGTACATGTAGTCAACATTATATAATTCTAACTAAATTTTGTTGAAAATTTTCATTACAGCCAGAGAGACCAATAATTTCCAAAAGTGAGCATTCGTTGAAAGAAATGCAAGATAAAAAAAATTGAAAATCTTCTTGATTTTGGGTAACTTAAATGATTTGAATTGACTGCCACAAAATTATAATTTTGCATTAAAAGTGTTGCGAAAATCTAAACCAGATCCATTATACTTAAATTACGAATCTGTCAAGCTCTAAAGTCTTTCATTCAAAAATGATTACAAGGCTATCTTTACTCAGAAAATATAATGTTCTTAATATTAAAGAGCCATGAACTAGTAAATTTGCATTAAAATTAATATATATATATATATATTAAAGTTTTTGAAAAAGCATTAACCGACTTTAGGATTATGTTTTTGAAAGCAAGCTAAAAAAATTCTTCCATTTACTGGAATTTCAGAAATTTTTACTTGTTGGAGTGCCATTAAAACAGTTCCTGAATGTTATGACTAAGGCTTTGAAGAGCTTAAGACATTTTATGTGGTTTCCTCAAAAGAAATACCCAAGTGTTTTACTGCAAACCTTATAAATGCAAAACATACCTAAAAGGCAGGAGACAGACTTGGTTTTATCAAACGGTTTATAAAACTAACTCTTGTTTTGCAAATATTTGTTGTCATTTATAAGATAACGAAATTTTTGGACAAAGTTCGATGAGATTCTTATAAGTAGATGATAGTTTCACAGGTTCATGTAAAGATCAAAATGTCGATAGTTTAAACACATTCGGAAAATTTTGGATAATTATTGTGAAATTGAATGCAATTTTTTTTATTTCAAAACATAAATTCGTATACAGCATTCAAACCTTGATATTTACACACATTAAATGAAGGCCTAATTGCAGCATTATCGTCCGCAATATATATATATATAATATATATATATATATATATATATATACATATATATATATATATATATATAAACTCAAATCTGAATTGAATCTATTTAATAAGGCAAAGTCCATTTTTTTAAAATAAGATATACATGAAAGATCTTGGACTTATTCCTGAAAAGCTAAAACAATATATTTGTACATGTAATTATACTCTAGATTCGGGCATTTAGTAGTAACACAAAGCAAGCACTTGCTACTGAATTCTGCAAAGCATTGTAATTTTTAGAATTAAGGAAAATTAAATCATTTATAAGAACATGCAATCCGGGAATGTAAAATAATTACAAGAGAATCCTACAAATATATTCCCATTTTTTATTGCTTTAATCACCATTTGCATTTCGTAAATATTAAATTTACCATTTTATTAAGCAATTTGTTGATGTATACAATCCCCTACATAAAAATTTAGAGAGACCATTTTTTTGTTTTCCAGTTTGCAAGACAATCCTTAAAAAGTGAATGGAAACTATATAGATGGAACACCTCAAAACCGTTAGTGATAATCAAAACTTCATGAAGTTGAAAACAATGTTGCAGAAGTGCAGCTAGTCAAGAACTATTGATGGTGAATTGTGGACATTGTTTTATATTATTGATATAAATTCATAGATAAATTTATAAATAAAGTTTACGAAAGATTCGGTTTAGCAATATTTCTACAAACAGCTGAAATGAACCTTTTGTTTCTTCAAAAAAAATAAAGAAGTGGCCTCATTCTTGGGGTTTCGAAGCTTTTCATTTCTACACACTACAATCCTTATTTGCAATGTTTAGATCCTTGAAGCCTAAAGTTTGCTTAATGTGAGATCTCTGCTCTAAGGGACGACTTTTATGAGAGGATTGTGTAAATTTTGTGAGCCTTTTTAATAGAAAGAAAAGAGGTATTGTGAATATGTCCAATTCTTGCGAGAGCCATTATATTTAGAGCACATTCTAACGTAATATTAACATAAGAAATCTAGGTAGAATCTAAAATGAAATCAATTAAAAGAGGAGCCACTCGGCAGCAAATATAATTTATAAAATTTAATCCGTCTTTGTTTTCTTCACCTCTCTTGATAGTCAACTTTTAGTTTCTTTTTAATGAATTAGTGGTTATACTGATGCTAGAGAAGGCGTAAAATTTAGGCCTCGATAGATCAATTCCATCTCTCACTTTCTTTTTCACGCATCTCATCAATCCATGTTAATGTGATGTCTTACACAAATGTTTTCAATCACAATTTATCAATATTTTCTAAATTATTTTTCAAGGCAATATTTTTGATATGCTTGTTTTACCTTATTAATGATATTAAGACATGTGCCATCATTTTACATACGTTTTTCCGCATATATAATGTACTATTAAAAGTAAAGCAGGAATTCGTTTTCGTCAGTAATATATTATTTGCTACAGAATGTGTAGCCACGCTAGATTATAACCAGAATATAATTTACTCTTTGTGGTTACATGTTCAAGCCTAAATGTACAACTTATTAGAGCGATCATATTCTTCATTTTTGTAAAATAGTTGATATTTATTTTTTGATACATGCAAAATGTTTTCCAATTTTTTCTTACTTTCGGTAACACAAAAGTGGTTATTTCACTATTAGAAGATATGTTGGTCATTTTGACATTTTCCAATGTAGTAAGTTTGCATGGCCAAATGAGAAATTATTTAATGTATGCAGTAACTAGACTACTTCAAATGCATTTTACAATAAAGACGCCTTAGCACGATGTCCTACAATGAACTAAGTAACTTATTTTAATTGGTTGACTCGAATGAATCGAAACTCGAGATTATTGAAATTTAAAGGTTGCTAATTTTTGCTTGTTATTTGGTGAGAGTCACATGGGCGAACATTGACTTTGCTTACAATTGTTAACTTGTAATAATACCAAACTCTGAATTTCTCTTTGTAAATCAACGTTTTTCTAGCTCTGAGTGCTGTTCAAATAAATATTTGTTTCGCCATGTGACAGTTAAAGTCAAATAATTACTTTAGTTCACATGATCTATAGTCTGACAGACTAGAGTGCTTAAACTATTTAGCGTTGTTTACAGAAAAAGATTAGACTACATCATTGTTTATTCCACTAATATGGTTAGTTTCCATTGAAAATTCTGTTTCTCATCTGCTGCTTGCTAAAGAAGCAACAACATTGGTTTGGCTATCTCCTAAGCATACCTCCAGATACTTTTCAAGAAAAAACGCATATTAATCGCAAAGGAAATACGTTAATAAAGACCATCTTTAAAATGTGAATTCAAGAAATTTACATTTCCCAACTCAATCTACTTATCCTCCATATGTCAATGGAATACAGGACATTGTTGAAGCGTCTTATAAAGAAATATATGCAAAGGAGCATTAATTTGTGCATGAGATGTATATTGTTTGAGTGTGACAGACAAGAGAGCAACAAATGGCTAAAGAAGGCTGGACTAAACAGATAGACAGAAGCACTGATAGTGGCAGCACAGGAGCAAGCACTAAGGATAAACTGAATGAAAAAGCATATAGACAGAAGAACCGAGGTAAGCGATAAGTGTAGGCTATGTAAAAAAAGAGGTCATATGGTAGTAGGATGTGAGAAGTTGGCACAGAATGAGTATATGTCCAGGCATGACAAGGTGGGAAGAATGGTACATTGGAGCTTGAGCAGGCAGCATTGGTTAGAAGCAGGAGACAAGTGGTATTAGCATAGGGCCACAGGGCGTCATGGAGAATGAGAAAGTTAAGATACTGCGGAATTTCAACATACAGATGAACAAGGTGATAGACGCACCGAGTTCAGACATAGTATTGGTAGATAGATAGGAAAGAATGGGAATAGTGATAGACATAGCAGTACCAAAAACAGTAATATAGAAAGCAAGGAGAAAAATAAAATAGACAAATATAGAGAGTTGGCAGACGAAATAAGAGAGGTTGTGGAAGTTAAAGAAGGTCGAAGTAGTCCCCTTAGTAATACCCAGATAACAATTTTGGTTGTTTTTACGTTGTTTGTAGTTGTTTCATACTTTTGGTTGTTGCAGCAACCACTAACATCATAATAACAACTTTAGTAAAAAATAATCATTGAGCAGATGCTTGCAAATAAAACTCATTTTGTTATTTTTATTACTAGATCCTTTTATAAAAAAAAGGATTTGCAAAACCTTTTTTGAAATTTGTAATTTGCGAAAAATTATAATATGCCAGATAAGTAAATTTTCAAAATAATTTATTCATGAATATTGACTGTTAAATAACATAAGTTACAATTGAGCTGAAGAGATTTTTTACGACTTAAGAAAGTACTATTTCAAAATTGTGCTAAGTTTTAGAGTTTTAAATTTTTGTTAAATTTGGCAGATTTTTATGCTCATTGTTATCATTTATATACAAGACATTCATTTAAGTCTTTAACAAAAGATATTGGTCTGTCCTTTGTTGGGCTTGTGTTTGTTGAAATGCAATGTTTGAACAGTGTAGCAATATAAAATTTTATTTTGCATATATAAAAGTAATGCTAAAACAATCATGTGACAACATAAAACAACGTTGTTACAACCTCAAAATGTTGCTGTTTCATTCATAAAAAACAACCAAAAAGCAACCTAATGTGACGTTGTTGAAGCAACGTTGTTTCGACCAATGAAATGGTACCATTTCGACGTTAAGACAACGCTGTTTTTGACAAATAATACAACCACATAACAACCCAAAACAACGTTGTTTAGCCCTTAAATTGTTATCTGGGTAGGAGCACTAAGAACAGCGTGTAAATATATAAAATGAAATGTGAACAACATATTATATCATTTCAATCAAAGCTTGTTAAATGTATTAAAGTAAGAAGCATAAAAGATACTTGGAGGACTTAGGATTACCGAAGTAGGGAGGAACGGTAGTACAGAAGGCAGCACTATTAGGAACAGCTAGAGTCCCTCGGAACTGGTGAGTTCTAGCTGAGAGCGCTACCAACCAGCACGAACCTGTGAGAAATAATGAAATATAATAATAATAACTACCATAGTAATAATTATTATTATTGTTATTATAATATTAATAAGTTTATTAGAAATTCAAAATTACTTGTACACACAGAAACTACATGCAGACAATATGGTGGCATAAATGTTGTCTTCTCAGTTTTATGTTTAAATTTAATAACATATTGACTAGAGAATATCGAGATGATGGGTCGGAGATGCCATGAGACTCTTAGACTATTTCCATACTCGTTTTGAAATAAATATACTAAAGTATATTTTTAAGTGTCAAACTGAGCTCAAAAATAAATCGTATATGATATTAACACTCTCATGACCCTCCTATTCAACAGAAAAATGTTGAAAACTTTCAAATTTCACAGTAAAACAGGACGATTTTCTCAATTAATTACACTCTTGAAGATATTGATAATAAATAATTCAATATATTTTAAAAAACAAAAACTTATGCACCATTTTGTAAGATGTTTTCATAAACAATAATGATTAAACGTTGTGATTAAAGGAGATAAACGACTATTTGATATTCTGTAGATATAGCATAGTTTGTCATACTTATGATCTTCTGAAAAATACTATTTCTTAAAATTTTGTTCACTAATGTTTCAATTAAAATACAAAACTGGGCTCAAAGTAGCAAATAATTCAGTTATCTAATGCATAGAAAATATTTCTACAACAATAAAGTAAAAATTTTAAATGTTTATTAGATGATTAATACTAAAAAAGAATATTTATATCGCAAAAATTTCAGTAGAACATCCCTCTCTTTCTTGATCATTTCGAACTTTTTTATCATAGCCTTCTCTATCTTTTAAGTGATTCTTCAGCCTTTGTAGGGCATCATCAAGTTCTTGCGAATTAACCATTGCAAATGTAGATTCTGCGTTTCTAAAAGATGCATCAAATGCTTTTTCATAGTCAAAGTAACTTCTTCCTAACATCGGTTCAGGATCTATTTCTGTTTCAATGTTAGTAAACCTAGCATTAAGCAACATCTCTTTCATTTCTGAAACATCTGGGAATCTTTTAAAAACTATCGACATTTTCTCTTCTGGCAACAATAAATTCGAATACCATAACGAAGCACTTTGTGCATGCGATGAAGTGTTAATGCACAGTATACCGCCATTTCTTAGAACTCGTTTGCATTCATCAAACACATGTTGTACATTTTGTAATTGCTCTTTACGCGATGGCTTATCAATGTCAGTTAAGTGATGTAGCACTTGGTTAATAATAACGGCATCAAATGTGTCATCGTCAAAGTTAAATCGCTTGAGCAGATCTCCTTTTTGAAACTGGATCTGAATAGTTGACTGAAGATTTTCAGATTTGCTTCTTGCTATATCTAGCATTCCTTCATTAAGCTCGATTGCGGTATATTTTGAAATTTTCCCAGATTTTATCAGTGGGGAGATGTAGTTGCCTGTGCCGCAGCCTGCATCTAATAAAGAACAGTTATTTGGTAAATGACTGATTATTCTATCTACACAGATGGGAATTCTTCCAGCTTTATCATAGCTTTTACTAGCTTTAGTATAATCTTCGAAATCTTTGAATAATGTAGGCATTCTTTTTTTATCTAAATATAAGACTTGAGTGCTTAATAAAAACATAAAGATGAGCTTAAACTATTGCAATAGGTGAATTTACAAAAAAATTCCTTACCATAAGTTGGAAAAATGTTTGTTATCCTTTTGGATGCTAAAGAATTATAGATTACCTGAAGGAGGAGGGGAGTATTTTAAGCATAGGGTATCAATTGTGAATGTTAACTTGCAGAGCAGTAAGTAATGTGGACGTTGTATTTATTCATTGGTTCTTCCGATACAAATATATTTGTTGCAGTTTTTTCATTATTGCGGGTAACCAAAATATATGAAATAAATGATTTCAATAATGATATTGAATAGCTGTTTTTAGTGCCCTTAAAGTACTAAAAATGCATTAAGTGCAATATTTTTCAAGAATTCTAAATTGTTTGGAAATTTCCATTTATGGTTAAGCAGTCATTATATTAAAAAAAATAATTTAAATTACAGCAATCAATTGTAAGAATATTTGGCGAATTTGAATATTAAAAATTTAACAAATATTTGAAAAATTCCACCAGTAATTATGCGAAAATAAATTGAGTTCCATTCATTCATTTACAATGTACACTCAACCATTTAAATCACAAAAAATCGGTTCAGGGCTATAACTTGTATGAACACATATTATCATGATTCAAATTTTTTCAGCAATTCCTGGCCTACCAATAGCACATAAGGCTTGAATGTCCTAAGTGATTTCACCTTTATCTTCGTATAAGTTTCAAATTTACATGATGTTTTGAAATGATATCAATTCAAATGCAAATTTTGATAGTATTTAAATAATTATGTTCAGCACAAATAGTTTGCATCTCAATACTTCAAGCTGCCTTGAACTGTTTAGTTTTTTGTTACCTAAAATTTAATACTCACGAACATAGAACTTGAGTGTTGGTGCGAATTTTTTTACGAAATCGGATTAAGGAATGAGTGAAACTGCGATTTTCAATAAAAAATTTCTAAAATATTAAATCACTACCATTTTAGTAAAATTTAACAAACATGAAACCTTTTTAGAGATTCGTGGAATCGAGGCTTATTAAACATTTAACTGTTTTTAAATTTATGAAATTGTAATTTAAATTATACATGTTTTCAAAATCTTCAAGTTTCATTCTATGTTAAATCTTTAATAGATCATAATAAGTGCAGTTGAAATGGTAAGTATGCATTGTAATTTCTACGGGAAGAACTATTTTATTATAAAGGAATTACAATTTATGAAAAAAATTTTGCTTTGCGATTTTGGTATATTTGCTTAAGGAAGAAATTTAAAACTTTGAGTTATTTTCCATCTTAATTTAACTGAAATTCACATGATTAAATTTATTAAGTGTATGACGTTGTAAAGCAATTACCAAATAATGAAATTTTAAAGTAAGCCGCAAGTTATAAAATAACAATTTTCAGATAAATGGAATGAGAATTTAGATGCAATATTGTTATGTATTTGTAATTATATTCAAAATGTTCATCAAATTTTTATATTATTGAAATTTTAACTGATGTTTTCACAAATTATATAAAATATTTTCATTATTTACTCATGATGTAGATATGAATATCCTGTCTTTGGTAGCTGACACTTTATAATGAATACTTCAATTCAGCAATTTTCTAAGCATTGGCAGGAATTTGTTTGGCGATCAAGATCAACCAAAAATGGACATAGCCTGAGAAATTTGGCCTAAGCCCGGCCCACCTCATGACGATTTTTCACTTCTTGGCCGTGACCTTAAATAATTTTCCCTGTGTATTTTTCATAGTCATTCTTATTTCCCTTAATTCTAGGCTTAACTTTAACTAAAAGCTCGAAGTTAAAGATATCATCCACCTAACGTATTACAATTTACTATAATAAATAATAAATTAGCAAAGCAATACTTCCATCTTTTTAAATAAGTGAGCGGAATCGAACCTAATACTGGCTCTATCAAACTAATCAAATTAAGCAAATATACACAATGCATGAATAAAGTACAATAAAAAATTTACACTAAATATATTCATATTAACTTTGAAAATAATGAATGCAAAAAATTCGAGTGTCCGAAAAATGGCTTTCAGGTAATCATAAAAATTCTTTTAGGTCAATTGATAATAATAAATTTAAACTATTTAGAGCAGATAGAAATCATACTCTACTTTACAATAATACATGGGGATGTGGTGTTATATTCTTAATTGATAAAAAAATAAAATTTAAACTTAAGAATAACACTTCAAATAATAGCACATAACAAAGTCTCGGGGTTGACATCCAAAAAACGCATCTCTGTATTAGAAAGCAGCTCCTGAATATATCATATATGGTCCAAACAAGCTCCATTCAAGCAATGCCTATGCACAAATGGAAAGCGAAATCATTACAACATTAAGTCATAATTCATAATACAATGTAATGGTGATGAGCGACTGGAACTTGAACTTTTTTAATATTACATAGAAATCTAAACTACACAATTTCCTTGATTGATTATTTTATGATTTCAGAAAATGACTTTTTTATTCTGAGCCCCTTACTCTGACCATGCTAATACTCAAAAAATTAATTATCCAACTAGATGTTGGATCAACATAAGAGAAAAATCAAACGAAAATGACTTATTGAAGAAACGAAAATTGGAATAGAATTTGTTCTTTACAAAAAAGTGAAATCTTCCACAATTTTAATAATACTTTATTACTCTATTTTAACATTTGTTTCCAGACAATTTTTGTCCCAATGCATCTTAGTGTTCCCATTCTCCATGATGCTCTGTGGCTTATGTCCATACCGCTTCTAACCCACGTTGCCTGCTCAAGTTCCAGTGTACCATTAGTCTCAATTTGTCATGTCTGAACTTATGCTCATTCTGCGCTAACCTCTCACACCCTGCTACCAGATGATCTACTATCTCTACCTCTTTATTACATAGCCTACACTTATCATTTACCTCGGCTCTTTTATGAGGTGAAAAAATTTGTCACTAAGACAATCTCAAAACCATGGATTGATCCAGAATGTCCAGAACTAGTTGAATAATGGAAATCTAAATGGAAGGAATAAGAGTAAACGCAAAATGTGATACAGTATTTACACACAAGAATCCTACAACAAATAGTCCCGTTTTGAATTTCAAAATATCTCTTCTAAAAAAGATAAGTGGGACTTTATAAATAGTATATCAAAAAGAAAACAAATAAAAGTAAAAAATCGAAAAAGTAAATTATAAAGAATCAGTAATCATTGACAACATGGATATGAGTAGCATATTTAATGAAGTATTTTCAACTTAGGCAATTATAATAGTGTCAGTACGTATTCCCTCTAATGAACAATTGAGTTCAACCTATAGCCCCGTCTTCCTCCTTCAGATTCGTTACCAAGTTTGAAATTATTAAATCTTTTAAATCTTTAAGAAACTAATCTAGTGATCCTTCCATTATTTCAATTTGGTTTTTAAGAATTGCTCCAGACATAATAGCTAAGCCATTCACAAATGCATATATTAAACATTCAACCTTTCCTGACCAAATATTACTGCGCGGTATATAAAAAGATGACTCAAAAAATTAGTTAAGCTATAGACCTATATTCATTAGAGCGGCAATAAGTAAGATTTATGTAAATATAACCAGCATTCTCTAAATTAATCTAATCATAAGGGCTCCCAACAGCACTGCTGTTAACAGCTGCAAGCTGTTACAGCAAACAGCAAACAAGTGCTATTTAAAACAGCACATAAAATTTACCCCATTTTGGCATATTATCTGTTTTGTTAATACACTATCAATGCCTTTCAATCCCCTCAACAGGCCATCAAAAACGCACAAGAATTCAAACCAGTGCTGTAGTCATTGATAAAGATACGTGCAGCCCCAAGTAATCAACAAACACCATTGTTAGAGGTAGATTCAATTATAGTTTGTATTTGGATTTTTATTAATATTCATTTTTTATTTTGAGTCATTTCACAATTGTGTTGTGTGTGCATTTATAACTGTCATGTCTCGCTCTTTATCAACTTTTTTGTAAAATGGATGATTTACTTTACACTTTGTAAAATTTTCAAAAAACATTTACAAAGCACCAGGTATCAGAGGCGTGTTTGGTTTGTTTTAAAACGGGGGTGACTGACACCTTCCTCTCGGCTGTAAACAAATGAGCACAGTAATTGCTGATGTTGAAAGAAACATTTTCTTTCCATTGGCGTAATCTACTAATTCTAACAAACTACATAAATATTGTGTGAAAATAATTTGCTAAGTTAGTTTCACAAAGTTTTTAAGCAAATGTGAATTAAAGTGAACTAT
>CABFPE010000369.1:349570-364483 GCA_900660155.1 Hofstenia miamia
ATTATGTTCAGCACAAATAGTTTGCATCTCAATACTTCAAGCTGCCTTGAACTGTTTAGTTTTTTGTTACCTAAAATTTAATACTCACGAACATAGAACTTGAGTGTTGGTGCGAATTTTTTTACGAAATCGGATTAAGGAATGAGTGAAACTGCGATTTTCAATAAAAAATTTCTAAAATATTAAATCACTACCATTTTAGTAAAATTTAACAAACATGAAACCTTTTTAGAGATTCGTGGAATCGAGGCTTATTAAACATTTAACTGTTTTTAAATTTATGAAATTGTAATTTAAATTATACATGTTTTCAAAATCTTCAAGTTTCATTCTATGTTAAATCTTTAATAGATCATAATAAGTGCAGTTGAAATGGTAAGTATGCATTGTAATTTCTACGGGAAGAACTATTTTATTATAAAGGAATTACAATTTATGAAAAAAATTTTGCTTTGCGATTTTGGTATATTTGCTTAAGGAAGAAATTTAAAACTTTGAGTTATTTTCCATCTTAATTTAACTGAAATTCACATGATTAAATTTATTAAGTGTATGACGTTGTAAAGCAATTACCAAATAATGAAATTTTAAAGTAAGCCGCAAGTTATAAAATAACAATTTTCAGATAAATGGAATGAGAATTTAGATGCAATATTGTTATGTATTTGTAATTATATTCAAAATGTTCATCAAATTTTTATATTATTGAAATTTCAACTGATGTTTTCACAAATTATATAAAATATTTTCATTATTTACTCATGATGTAGATATGAATATCCTGTCTTTGGTAGCTGACACTTTATAATGAATACTTCAATTCAGCAATTTTCTAAGCATTGGCAGGAATTTGTTTGGCGATCAAGATCAACCAAAAATGGACATAGCCTGAGAAATTTGGCCTAAGCCCGGCCCACCTCATGACGATTTTTCACTTCTTGGCCGTGACCTTAAATAATTTTCCCTGTGTATTTTTCATAGTCATTCTTATTTCCCTTAATTCTAGGCTTAACTTTAACTAAAAGCTCGAAGTTAAAGATATCATCCACCTAACGTATTACAATTTACTATAATAAATAATAAATTAGCAAAGCAATACTTCCATCTTTTTAAATAAGTGAGCGGAATCGAACCTAATACTGGCTCTATCAAACTAATCAAATTAAGCAAATATACACAATGCATGAATAAAGTACAATAAAAAATTTACACTAAATATATTCATATTAACTTTGAAAATAATGAATGCAAAAAATTCGAGTGTCCGAAAAATGGCTTTCAGGTAATCATAAAAATTCTTTTAGGTCAATTGATAATAATAAATTTAAACTATTTAGAGCAGATAGAAATCATACTCTACTTTACAATAATACATGGGGATGTGGTGTTATATTCTTAATTGATAAAAAAATAAAATTTAAACTTAAGAATAACACTTCAAATAATAGCACATAACAAAGTCTCGGGGTTGACATCCAAAAAACGCATCTCTGTATTAGAAAGCAGCTCCTGAATATATCATATATGGTCCAAACAAGCTCCATTCAAGCAATGCCTATGCACAAATGGAAAGCGAAATCATTACAACATTAAGTCATAATTCATAATACAATGTAATGGTGATGAGCGACTGGAACTTGAACTTTTTTAATATTACATAGAAATCTAAACTACACAATTTCCTTGATTGATTATTTTATGATTTCAGAAAATGACTTTTTTATTCTGAGCCCCTTACTCTGACCATGCTAATACGCAAAAAATTAATTATCCAACTAGATGTTGGATCAACATAAGAGAAAAATCAAACGAAAATGACTTATTGAAGAAACGAAAATTGGAATAGAATTTGTTCTTTACAAAAAAGTGAAATCTTCCACAATTTTAATAATACTTTATTACTCTATTTTAACATTTGTTTCCAGACAATTTTTGTCCCAATGCATCTTAGTGTTCCCATTCTCCATGATGCTCTGTGGCTTATGTCCATACCGCTTCTAACCCACGTTGCCTGCTCAAGTTCCAGTGTACCATTACTCTGCCGCTTCTAACCCACGTTGCCTGCTCAAGTTCCAGTGTACCATTAGTCTCAATTTGTCATGCCTGAACTTATGCTCATTCTGCGCTAACCTCTCACACCCTGCTACCAGATGATCTACTATCTCTACCTCTTTATTACATAGCCTACACTTATCATTTACCTCGGCTCTTTTATGAGGTGAAAAAATTTGTCACTAAGACAATCTCAAAACCATGGATTGATCCAGAATGTCCAGAACTAGTTGAATAATGGAAATCTAAATGGAAGGAATAAGAGTAAACGCAAAATGTGATACAGTATTTACACACAAGAATCCTACAACAAATAGTCCCGTTTTGAATTTCAAAATATCTCTTCTAAAAAAGATAAGTGGGACTTTATAAATAGTATATCAAAAAGAAAACAAATAAAAGTAAAAAATCGAAAAAGTAAATTATAAAGAATCAGTAATCATTGACAACATGGATATGAGTAGCATATTTAATGAAGTATTTTCAACTTAGGCAATTATAATAGTGTCAGTACGTATTCCCTCTAATGAACAATTGAGTTCAACCTATAGCCCCGTCTTCCTCCTTCAGATTCGTTACCAAGTTTGAAATTATTAAATCTTTTAAATCTTTAAGAAACTAATCTAGTGATCCTTCCATTATTTCAATTTGGTTTTTAAGAATTGCTCCAGACATAATAGCTAAGCCATTCACAAATGCATATATTAAACATTCAACCTTTCCTGACCAAATATTACTGCGCGGTATATAAAAAGATGACTCAAAAAATTAGTTAAGCTATAGACCTATATTCATTAGAGCGGCAATAAGTAAGATTTATGTAAACATAACCAGCATTCTCTAAATTAATCTAATCATAAGGGCTCCCAACAGCACTGCTGTTAACAGCTGCAAGCTGTTACAGCAAACAGCAAACAAGTGCTGTTTAAAACAGCACATAAAATTTACCCCATTTTGGCATATTATCTGTGTTGTTAACACCCTATCAATGGCTTTAAATCCCCTCAACAGGCCATCAAAAACGCCCAAGAATACAAACCAGTGCTGTAGTCATTGATAAAGATACTTGCAGCCCCAAGTAATCAACTAACACCATTGTTAGAGGTTGAGTCAACTTATCAATTATAGTATATATTTGGATTTTTATAATATTCATTTTTTATTTTGAGTCATTTGACAATTGTGTTGTGTGCTGTGCGCATTTATAACTGTCATGTCTCACTCTTTATCAACTTCTTTGTAAAATGGATGATTGACTTTACACTTGGTAAAATTTTCAAAAAACATTTACAAAGCACCAGGTATCAGAGGCGTGCTTAGGTTTTTTTTACAACGGGGGTGACTGATACCTTCCCCTCGGCTGCATACAAATAATGAGCACAGTAATGGGTGATGTTGAAAGAAACATTTCTTTCCATTGGCGTAATCTACTAATTCTAACAGCTGCTGTTAACAGCAAAAAGGGTGGTGTTTGATGATAACAGCTTCTTTAGCTGTTAACAGCAAAATGGGAAGCCCTGCTAATTATACTTTGTTAACAGCTACCGAAAATTAGAGAAATAACAGACATTGATTAGTTTCCTGCAGTTGCATGTTGAGAGTTTTCAGAAGTTTTTTACTTTATCGGCCATTACACTTTAATTAAAAAAATCGTAGACAAATAGTTAAACTAAATGGAATTTTATATGACCGAACGTTTATTAAAAATGGTTATTCACAAAAATTCGTTTTGGTATTTTTATTATTCAATATGTATGTAAATGATTTGAGCTATCAGACCACATGCTTTTTCTTTCACAATATTTTCCATCACTAAAACTTAGAATAAACACATCTAAAACTTTAATTTAGTTTAATTGGACCTAAATCTAACGATCATTCCACAAATGTTTCTCAGGGTAAACTAAAACTTAATGTGTACAATTTAGTTTTTTTTAAATTTAGTTATCACTCATGTTAACGAGTGCGCTAATAACTTTAAAAGTACATTAAGCATTAAAACGCATCTTTTAAGTCTTTGCAAGCTTTTGATTTCCTTAAATGTGCTGTAAAGATGTGCGTTTTAAGACAATAACGCAGTGTTTTAGGATATGAAATTACGATTTTGCATTGAAGAACTTATAATGAAGCATGATATTATTGTAAAAATTTTATTCTATCAACTAGATGCAATGTTACCATTAAATTTTAAACATTTCCATGATAAAGTTCAAACTTGCTTCCATTTTGTGATATTCACAAAAATTGCTTTATTAAGCATTAACGCTGCGTAAAATGCTGCTGTTAAGTTTTGCAAGTGCGTATAGTTCTTAGAAAGTGCGTTTATATTTTGCTTTTAAATTTATTGACGCACTAGTTAATATGGAAATTTTGATTCTCCACTTAACTTTACAAAACAAATATTCAATTTTATTAAGAAAATGCCTATTTCAATAAATTCTCGTAGCAGTATATCTCTTCAGTTTCCAAGCACAGCCAAATTTCATTCAATTCAGTCAAAAATATTCAGTCACCTTAATTATGGAAACGTACTGAATGCCGACATAAATCAATAACCCTTGAAAAAATTCTGCAAATAAAATCCAATATAAAATAGTAGTTAATGATTTATATAACAGGAATATAGAAATCAAAAGTTTTCTAGGTCAACAGTGTGGTATTTGCAAAATTTGTACTAACTAATTTCCTTAAAATATTTAATAATATTGTTTCATACCATAAAACCATTTTTCTAACCTTCCAATCATTGTATATACATAATCATAGAACACTAAGCATTTAGCCTCTTGAATATAACAAGGAAATACTGAAATGTTCATTTCTAAGCACATCCATTTCTAAAAATTTGCCTAATCTATAAAACAAATAAATTGAGAATACTTAAAAACGAAATTAATAAACATTTACATAGATATACCAAAAAACACTTCAATACAGATGGCGAGGTTTTAAATTCTATAGCCAATAGACCGCATCAAAATTTGCCAAAAACCAAACAAACTTTAATTGCGTTTGTAAATATTCATTTTTGCATTTTTATTTGTTGCTGTATTTGTATTGTTCATTTTTAAAACAACTTAGTTGTAAACAGCAATTTATATATTAAAAAGCAAATCTAAATGTAGATATTTTTTTCCTTCATAGAATAAAATCAATATACAATGAAATTGAAAACTTAAATTGAATTTTAGAAGAGTATACGACAATAATGAAAAATTTTAAAATGTAAATAGTGTTTTTCATGTCACTGTTTATAAATTATATGGCTTTCACTGCTTTTGAGTGCATTTCGGGACACTGTTGTCTAATAATAAATTGCTTTTAAAATCTCTACCCATTTTTTTTATAAAATCGAAGCTTACTCCTCCTGGCCCGGCCAATGTCCATATCTACGTTAATATAAATATTTCAGTCTTAATCTGGTGTTGAAATGTGGTAAATGTACTAATAATTATCTTCCACTTTCCCGGGCAAATGCAAATTTACGGCATCGATGTATTTATAAGCAAACCTACTACTACTGTTTAAATGCATTTATTTCTTTGTATGTATATAATAAACTAAAATTTAAATATTTACAAACGCAAACAATAGAGATTTCACACTTCACACATTTCTTTACACTTAATTGTAGGCTTAAGGCGCTTTGAAATTACTGGAGTATGCCTTACAAGGCACCTCAATAGAAATCTCATCTGCTATTTTAATCTTTAATTATTTTGAGTATGATTTGGATTTCCTAATATTGGCAGACAAATTATTGAGTGCTGTTGCAGCCATAAGAAAAAATGAAAACTTGAGAAAATTATTGTATATTCTGGCTTGTATATGTACTTTCGCTTATTTAGACTTAAATATTTTGTTACATGACTATACTTGAAACTTTGCGACATGTTTAAAGTCACTTGGATAAATTTGATCACTGGAATATATTGAACTACTACTGTTCAAAAGCTTTATTAGCTACTATAACCTACAAAAAGAGAAGAAAAAATATGTAACAAATTGGAAAATATATCGCTATGCATTTATGAAACACGAAAGTTATGTGAGTACTTCTTTGATGGATCAGTAATTGTTAAGAAATACTCTTTTAAATCCTGCCTCTTAACCTTGAATTCCTTAACACCAATGGTAAATTATTATAAAATTCACATGTAGCATTTAAAAACATCTGTGCACCATACTTGTTCTTAATTCTTGAAATTTTGATAAAGGAGCTACATCTTTTATTATACCGTAATTTATCATTTATGTAGTTTATTTAAAATTTAGATTTTTTCCTATTATTCCTGGGAAGTATAGCAGAGAAAGGTACTTGACATAACTTCTAGCTTTCATTATTCTATATTCAGTGTGATACTGTGATAAATGTGAAAATCTAGGTACTTCAGCAGTAATTTCAATGCTCCAATTAACAACTTTGTCCAGTTTATTCCAATAAATGATGTTAGAATTGTTGCATAAAATAGATGCATATCCAACTACTCCATATATGTGACTTCGGACAAATTTTATTAAAAAGTTTTTTGGAATGCAGTTCTTCACAAATGTTAATTTTTGATTAAATGATGCTAACTTTCGGATTTTTTTAATTAATGAGGCCTTTAAAATGATTTATTTATCATCATCTATAAACTACAAAATAGTAAAAATGTCGTAAGCATCGTGATTATTTACCAGCTATGGTACTTTAAAATTCGTGGAGTAATGTTTTGTTACTACTTCATTTTGAATAAAATAAGCATGTAGTGCTTTCTTAGAAACTTCAAAAGATCGTAAATTTAAATGGTATTTCATTGAAAATCTCAGCAACTTTCACAAAAAAAGTTTGCAGCATAGATATTTTTTATAATGTTGATTTTAGTGAACTTTTTAATGCGATTAAATTTTAAATAATTGATTTCATTAGCAAATCCTATTTTATTACCTAGAATAATTCTGAGGAAGTACAGCAAAAAACATATGAGACATATTTGATTGGTTTCATTATTTGAAATTCACTGTAGTGTTGTGAGACATGTGAAAACCTGGAAGCATTGGCAATTTTACCAATTGTTCAATTTGACATTGATTCAATTTTTCGCAATTTGACAACATATTTGCCAACAGTTAGTTCACATGCACGACTAATTATGCCATATAATTGTGCGCCAGTATATTTAATTAAGAAATTCTTTGGAAATAGAGTACTTATTAGAGGAATTCGAGAGTTGAACTTACCAAAGTTGCGGATTTTATCATCGAGAAAGTTTGTGAAGTTCAAGTTATCATTGAATTTGACACCAAGGTAGACAGCTTTACTAGAATTGGGAAGAGTAGCATTGTTAGACTTTATCGAGAATTGGTTGGCAATATCACTTTGAGTAGCGTGCAAAACAACGAACTGTGTTTTGTTGATATTCAAATGCAGGTCGTTTCTGTTGAACCAGGTTTTAATGCTATTGAAGTCATGGGAGAGTAATTTAGTACAAGCAAGCTTGTTATTAGCATTTATGTATAAACAAGTATCATTAGCGTACTATATGAACTTACAGTATTTTAAACATTTGAAAACATCATTAACAAAAATATTCAAGAGAAGGGGCCCTAGAATGGAACCCTGTGGAACTCCTCTGAGAATTTTCTTGTAAGAAGACTGACTGTGACCAAGTTTAACAGCTTGATACCTATCAGTGAGAAAGCTTTCAAGTAATTTAAGAGCGTCAGCACTAAGCCCATATTTAAGCAGTTTTTTTAACAAAATGGAATGCGACATACTATCAAATGCCTTGGATAAATAAGGGAAAACTATGGCAAAATATTCACCACTGTTTAGACATTTACGCCAATCCTCAATACCTTAAAGCAAGGCGTCCACTGTTGATTTAGACTTTCTAAATCCAAATTGATGCTTAACAATTAGATTAGAATCTTCAAAGTAACTGCAATTGATGGTATAAACTTTTTCAAAAATTTTTGCAAGCATGTGGATAACGGAAAGAGGTCGATAATTTGAAGCGTTTTTGGGATCCTTGTCCTTATAAATAGGAGATACTATTGCATATTTAAGTATTTTGGGGAAATATGAATGACGAATACAAAGATGAAGCAGATAAGTCAGATGAACAATGGTATTAGAAAAAGCAAGTTTTAACAAAGTTCGGGATATTTGAGGGGCCTTTTGACTTGTAATTATTCATTTCATTTACACTTCTTAGGACTTCACTCTCAGAGAGAAAATTAAAATAGAACGATTCATCAATGCATGTGATATCGTCATTATAAGCAGTGGGTTGCCCATTAAATTTTCCCACGTTAATGAAAAATTCATTCATGTAGTTTTTAATATCACACACATTCCTGAGAAGTTTACTTCCGTCAGAAATACTAGTTATATTAGTGTTACACACAGTGCTAGCATAACTCCATTGTTCTTTAGGCGTCTTAAGTTTTTGAAATGTTCGATTAGTAACATTTTTCAAATAGATTTCTCTAACAAATTAAAAAATTTCTTCTTGTTGACATATAATTTATGATCAGTATGTGATTTTTACTGATGCCATTTCTTAAAACAATCAATTAGTTTATTTTTTTCAGCACTCAAAGTTGCGTCGGAATTTAAATAAGTGGAAACTCGTGGAAAACTACTAAAATGGCGAAGGGGTGAATACATCAACAATTGCTTAATAGTGAATGTACATCAACAATTTGCTTAATAGTGCGAAGGTAACTGATAAATACATCTTCAATATTTTCAATTGTGTAGAGCAAACTCCAATTAACACTACAAATCGCAAAAAAATTGCTCGATTTTAAAATTCTTAGTAGTACGCTTTATTAAATCAACTCTCTTAAAATTGTTGACATGCATTTCATTGTCAACAATCATTAGCAGATTATAATCGTTGAAATTATTTGTTCAGATGTAATCAATTAAAGAATTGCTGGTTATAGTAGTACGCGTTGGAAGCTTGTTTATGGAATAAAGCCCATGTACATTAAGCAAATGTTTGTTTGATAAGATAAGCTTGTTTTTTGTCAAAAAAGTTAATGTTATAATCTCCACACATAATTAACCTATCGAAATAAGGAAGGTTGGAAATTTCTTGAAACTTGAAATCAATAAATTCATTCTGGTATTGCTTGTGGCGAGTAGCTAACGTTTACAAATAATTTTTCACCAAAGCTAGATTCCAACCACATTGTTTCAAAAATGTCATGAGGGCTTTCAAGATCATGATTGCGTTAAATTCAAACTACTTAGGTGTTAGTACAAAAAGACCACCACCAGTTTTTTGTCTAGTCTTGCTAAATACGTACATAGTCTGCACTGGCGGATTCCAACGTAGAAGATCTGTAAGAAAGTCAAAACATCCACTTTTTCAATATNTCATTTCATTTACACTTCTTAGGACTTCACTCTCAGAGAGAAAATTAAAATAGAACGATTCATCAATGCATGTGATATCGTCATTATAAGCAGTGGGTTGCCCATTAAATTTTCCCACGTTAATGAAAAATTCATTCATGTAGTTTTTAATATCACACACATTCCTGAGAAGTTTACTTTCGTCAGAAATACTAGTTATATTAGTGTTACACACAGTGCTAGCATAACTCCATTGTTCTTTAGGCGTCTTAAGTTTTTGAAATGTTCGATTAGTAACATTTTTCAAATAGATTTCTCTAACAAATTAAAAAATTTCTTCTTGTTGACATATAATTTATGATCAGTATGTGATTTTTACTGATGCCATTTCTTAAAACAATCAATTAGTTTATTTTTTTCAGCACTCAAAGTTGCGTCGGAATTTAAATAAGTGGAAACTCGTGGAAAACTACTAAAATGGCGAAGGGGTGAATGTACATCAACAATTTGCTTAATAGTGCGAAGGTAACTGATAAATACATCTTCAATATTTTCAATTGTGTAGAGCAAACTCCAATTAACACTACAAATCGCAAAAAAATTGCTCGATTTTAAAATTCTTAGTAGTACGCTTTATTAAATCAACTCTCTTAAAATTGTTGACATGCATTTCATTGTCAACAATCATTAGCAGATTATAATCGTTGAAATTATTTGTTCAGATGTAATCAATTAAAGAATTGCTGGTTATAGTAGTACGCGTTGGAAGCTTGTTTATGGAATAAAGCCCATGTACATTAAGCAAATGTTTGTTTGATAAGATAAGCTTGTTTTTTGTCAAAAAAGTTAATGTTATAATCTCCACACATAATTAACCTATCGAAATAAGGAAGGTTGGAAATTTCTTGAAACTTGAAATCAATAAATTCATTCTGGTATTGCTTGTGGCGAGTAGCTAACGTTTACAAATAATTTTTCACCAAAGCTAGATTCCAACCACATTGTTTCAAAAATGTCATGAGGGCTTTCAAGATCATGATTGCGTTAAATTCAAACTACTTAGGTGTTAGTACAAAAAGACCACCACCAGTTTTTTGTCTAGTCTTGCTAAATACGTACATAGTCTGCACTGGCGGATTCCAACGTAGAAGATCTGTAAGAAAGTCAAAACATCCACTTTTTCAATATTTTGTTCCAAACACAAATATTTCTTATAACCTTTGCTCTCGAAGACTTTACCAGCTTCCTGTTATAAATAATCAACATTTTCGACGGAGTTTTGTCAACATACATATTCAACAATTATTGTTTATAAATTGCTTTTCTTATATTTGGATTTTTATTTTATTCATAAATAAAGTACTCTTACTCTTACTTTTACTACTTACTTACTACTACTACTACAATTTACAATTTAAAGTAATTTATTTGCAAGCTATGAACTACAAACAAAATAATTTTAGTAGCACTATTAATTTTTAATGATTTTGTCAACGTCGAAATTATATGAATATTCTTTTCTTGTAGTCTTGTAACTGATGAAAAAATTCTGAACTTTTAGTTTGTGCAATTTCTCCAGCCTAAATTTTAATGGCATACCATTGAATATTTCAGCTGTTTTTACAAGAAAACTATTTTATATTAATCTCTTTTCCAAGTATTTGCTGGTGCGTACATTCCACTTTAACGTAGAATGCAGTAATCCATTAAAAAATGAATTCTCACTAGCAATTACACTCCTAAAATATGCATATGCCAGATACATAATGTAACTAGTAAGCTTCATTATCTTAAACTGAGCATAAAATTGAGTCGCATGAGTAAATCTGGAAAACCTAGCAATAATTTGAATTGACCAGTGGCCATTTATTTTTTCAATGCTATTCCATTTAAGTACTAATATACTACTACTACTACTACATTTTAACGATTTATTAAATCATCTACAAACTACATACATCAATCAATAATGATACAAAGGAACAGTTATATTCAAATTAAGGAACATTGAAGTTTCTGAATACTGCTTTGGTACACTTCTTTCATTTAAAAAATGAGTCTTAATATCGTTTTTTATTATAGTTTTGGAACTTCTTATTTCAATAGGAAGTTCATTTATAACATCACAAGCAACATTAAAAAATAATTGTTTGTCAAATCTATTTTTTATACGTTGCGATTTAATGAAAATTTTGAGACTATCATTGTATCGCAACCGTTGAAATAATTCATTCTTAGGAAAGATAACATTTTTGCTAAATAATATACCAAAGAAGAATAAACAAGTGAGATATTTGACATAATTATAGGGTATCATAATTTTCAATGCAATGTAACTTGTACTGACGTGTGCATATCGTGGAATATCAGAAACTATACGAATAGTTCAATTTGTCATTTTATCAATTCTCTGCCAAACAAATTTATGCGTTTCAATGCCCAGAAAACATCCATAGCTTATTGATCCATACAGATGCGCTCTTGTGTATCGTATAAGTAGGTACGTCTTTGGGAACGGTTCTTAATTAACAACAGTGTTGAGTTAAGAGCTCCAATTTTGCGTAGTACTACTACTATTATTATTATTATTTGCTTTATTTGCAACTACAAACTACAAAGAGATGTACGAACAGAGTGGTTCTAATTAACTTATTTTTGCATATTTTAAGTCACATAAAAATTTGCGGAATATTCCTTCCTAGTTTTTTCAGATTGAAATAAATATTGTTGCATATTGTGTTTAGAAACAATTGAAGTTCTTAGCTCATTTGGAAGAGAATTGAATATATCTGCAGCTTTAGATAAAAGGAATCCACACCAAAACTATTGTTTAACTGAAACAACTTTATGTATTTATGTTGACGATGATTTAATTTTAGCTTTCTGTAAAACATATCAGACAGAAACTTTTTCTTCCCTGATATGATTGCCATAAAATACAGATATGTGAGATAAATGACGTATTTGGTTGGTTTCAGAATTTTGAACTCTTTATAAAAGCAGGTTGTGTGAGAGAATCTTGGAGCACTGGCTATTGTCTCGATTATTCTATTAGACATTGTCTCAATCTTTTTCCACTTTAATGTGTATTTATCAGTAGTGAGAAGAGATCCGTAGCTGAGGATCCCATATATCTCAGACCGAGCGTAATCAATGAAAAACTGATGAGGTACATTGTTTTTTATTAGGTTAATTGTAGCTCTAAGAGCTGCAAGTTTACGGATTTTCCAATTTAGAAATTCAGTAAAATCTAGACTGTTGGTAAAAGTTACCCTAAGGTAAGTAGCTTTAGAAGAATTAGATAGCGTTGTATTATCTACTATGACGCTATACTTATTGATTAATTCAGCTTTGCAAGATCTTTTCAAAATGATGAATTGTGTTTTGTTAATATTGAGTGTGAGTTTGTTTGTTTGAAGCCAAAATTTAAGTTGAGCAAAATCTTGTGATAATAGTTTTGAACAGGTGATTTTGTTATCATGAATAAGATAAATACATGTGTCATCTGCGTATTGGATCGACTTACAATGGGAGAGACAATCAGATAAACCATTAATGAATATGTTGAATAGCAAAGGCCTTAAGATGGACCCTTGTGGAACTCCACGTATAATTTGTTGGTATGCTGAATGGTATAACCCTATATTAACTGACTGAAATCGATCATTAAGAAAGCTTCCCAGCAATTTCACTGCATCATTACTTAATCCGTATTTATGAAGCTTATGAATTCGTATATTTTGGTCCATGCTGTCAAATGCTTTGTTAAATCATTCACAACATTCCTCAACACTGCAGAGTAAAGCATCCGGTGCTTAGTAAATCCATATTGGTGTTTAACAATTATGTTATTAGTAGTCATATAATGTTCGAGTTGTTTGTGTAAGCTTTTTTCGAGGATTTTAGCAATCAGATGCGTAACAGATATTGGTTGATAGTTTCGAGGAAGGCTTGGATCACCACCTTTGTGGATAGGAGTAACAAAGTTTTAGAATTCTTGGAAAATAGGAATATCATATACAGGTGTTTAAGATATAAGTCAAATGCGTTATAGTGTGGATCAGAGCAAGCTTTAGAACATAGTTAGGTACATTGCATGGGCCTGTTGATTTAAAATTCATGTGACAAATATTATCTAGGACTTCTTTTTCACTTAAGAAGTTAAAATAGAACTGAAAATTTCTATATTCAATTTTGTCAGAATTCCTAATCAACTTACCTTCATACTTTCCAATATTTACAAAGACCTTATTCAATGTGTCAGCAATATCAACATCCTTTTTAATCGTTCTGTTGGTATAGCTTATAAAATCAATCTCTACAGAATTTACAAAATTCCACTTTTCTTTATCAGTGACAAAGTTATTAAATTTACTTAATGAGTTTTGCTGATGTACAATTTTTTCTAAAAAATTAACTGAATTCTTCCTGGACTTATAGACAAGATAATCACTAGATGACTTAGATTTTTGCAAATTTTTGAAACTATTCAATAATGGATTTGGAATTACAGATAACCTGTGTAGCGGAGCATTAGCATCGACAATTTTAGTAATCAAATCTAGATACGTATTAATGGTCTCATCAATATTATCTATTGCATAAATACAGTTCCAGTTAGTTGAATATACATCAATAAGAAAATTTGTGACAGAAAAATTGCGTAAAGAACGCTTAACAATTTCAAAACGTCTCTTCTTGTATACGTGCATAGTGTTGTCAACAATTAATAACAAAGTGATGATCACTGAAATTACAAGTGAAACAATGGTTTGAATAGCGACTAGGAATGTTGGTAAAGTATGTAATCAAACTCATTCATTAAGTTGTTAATCAGGTACGATTGTTTTTTATCAAAATAGTTGATATTGAAATCACCGCCCTTAACTAACCAATCATATGCTGGAAGACTGATTACTACTACTACTACTACTACTACTACTACAATGATTTATTATCATCTATATACTACAAAACAAATTAATAGTACACATTTCATTAATGAATTGCTTTAGCAAGCTAAGGGCCCCTAAAGTTATGTGAATATTCCTTGCTTGTTTTCTTTTCATTGAGGAAGTGTGTTTTGATTTCAATCTTTAGTAATTTTTCAGTAGATCTAAAATGTAATGGTAGTTCATTAAAAATTTCACAAGCAAGGTTAAAAAATGAGTTTTTCCGAAGCTGTTATTAATTCTGCGGGACTTCAGAAATACATGCAATCTTTTGTTATAATTTAGATGGTGAAAAATATGATTTTGGGAAAAAATTAAGTTTTTGCCCAACAAAATTTCCTGAAAATATAATGAGGAAATATATTTTGCAAAGCTATACGCTCTCATTATCTTCAGATTAATATAATGATTAGTAACATGCGCAAATGGTGGAGCTCCTGAAATAATCTCAATTGCCCAGTTAGTCATTTTATCAATGCGGTTCCAGGCAAGTTTATAATTTCCTATACATAAAGCTGAGCCATAGCTTAAAATTCCATAAATATTTGAACGAGCATA
>CABFPE010000369.1:367909-380739 GCA_900660155.1 Hofstenia miamia
TATATATTTATATATACACATGTACTGTATGTATATTACCTTAGAAAATAGCGCTAAATATTATATAGTGTACTACACCACTAAGGCTGCAAGAATATAACATTGATATGAAAAACTAATGTCACTTTGTAAACCGCGTTTCTTTACCCAAAATTTCTGGGGCTTTCTTTATAATATTTGGCCTTGTCGCTTAAATACCAGCAATAATTACATCAAACACCTGGTCTGTGTTAATTGAGGTTAGGTAAATGACTGACGTTAGCCTATTATTTTTTATATCGTTTGATAAATATCAGCAAAAAGAAGCCATGTAAACAGGCGCTTTCAATATTGAATACGTCAAATTAAACCAACATGAGGAATAATAAGAACTAAATTTCCACTATTGCAATTGTCAAATGAAATCAACACGAGGAATCGGTGTTGAACCAATATAATTATGCTTTAGATATTTAATCTGTGAATATTCAAGTTATTATAGGAATAATTTATGCAAAGCTTTAGCAATAAGTGAATATTGCTTGTTAACAAGAACAAAGTTTATTGACAATATATTTTTTAACGATGCTTCGAAAATTTGCTTCTAAATTTATTTAGAATAAAAATTTTCAATTTAAATTTATTATACGCAAAATTATAAGTGCATTCTTGAAGTATATAAGTCAGTACATTTTTATAATAACAATACAATTATTTCATAACTATAAAATTATGTATTTGACTGTTGTAATGAAATGGTAATGATAACATGTTTGTCACTGATTATTTCTTTGACTGGAAGCAGTTTCTATGCTGCATAAGGCAGTGTTGTCTGCTTGTAACAGAATTATGAAAGTTATTAAAATAACTTTTCGCTGATATTTAAATATGAAGTCTATCAAATGCTTTATAAACGTTTCTAAGCAAGTTCTAAACATTTTCTTGACGGCTTCTAAACCATTTCTAAACGTCTTAAAGACGTCATCTACACCTGACATAGATGCCATTTCTAAACGTCTTCTATACCTGACATGGATGCAATTTCTAAACGTCTTCTAAACCATTTTAAGACGTGTTATAAGACGTCTTCTAAACGTTTTATTGTTTATTGGGAATATCTGTAAACTAACTAGAGATAATATTCAAAAAAGCGTTAGGAATCAAAACAACATCTGAGATTTAATTATAGAAATAAACTCACCATGCTTTCATAGACAATTTCAACATTACTTTGTTTTATCTATATCCTCATTGCTCAAATTTCAAAATGTAAAAAATTATAAGAACAGTACAACCATGTAAAATTCCATTATGCCGCTGTGTGTACAAAGTTGCACTTCTTAACAGACGATGTTAACATTGCGTAATTTTTTATCTATACCCTATTGTTCAATTGTCAAAATGTATCCAATCATAAAGATTTTTATCTATCAAACATGAAATCCAAATCACTTTAAAAATTATCACAATTAAATAAAACACTTTCAAATCACATAAAACTAGAATTTTTTCACAAGTTGTAAAACAATCTCAGTTTTTATTACAACATGTTTTTCCCAATTTATACAATTATGTAAATGAAAGATGCTACTCAACTAAAATGTTAATAAAGTAAAACGATTTATCAATCATCATCTCTGGTACAAATAAAATAAATATTTTTTCAATACGTTTTTCTCGTTGAATTCAAGAATAAAATATTTGCAAGTAGGAATTTTTATTTGAAGCGTTTCAAGATTGTTGATAACATGTTTTGTTATTTATATTAGTATTTTAAATTGGTTGCTAACGTTTATTGATACAGATATATACAAAACGTTTAAAAACATTTATTTTATATTATAAGAAATTGCTTACATTTTAAAATTTCATCAGTGTCTTTTAAATTAAGAATTATATAAATACCGGGTATATGACTTTTACACGCTTGTAGACTTACATTTTTTTCAGATGTTTTTCCTTTCTCTTAGCTTAGTGCTAAATTAAGATATCTTTTCATCATAGGTATTGAACAAAATGAAAATTTCATGACAGTATTAGTATAAACATTCCAGAATGAGATCTTTCTCTTAGTTTAGTTTTAAAATTAAGATATCTTTTCATTGTAGGCAATTGAACAAAATGAAAATTTCATGACAGTATTAGTATAAACATTGAAGAACAAGAAAGAAAAACATAAATATACATAAATACGACTATTCGTTATTTTAAAATCAGATTTTATTTCTATATTTTAAAGAATGAATGTTGTTGTTATTTACAATTACATATAAATATAAATTTTAGGATATTCTACAAATAAATGATTGTTAAAATATTTGCAGTTGTATAATATTTTATGAATTTTAAAATAAAAACTTTATAATTATTGAGAAAAAAATAAATATTTGAATGTGTTGAATATAATCAAAGTTTAACAAGAGTATACATTGTTTCACAGAAAGTACATGTTATTAAAAATTAATATATTTTTAGTGTTTACATAATTAAAATTTGTTTGATTTCCCAAATAGTATTAAATATTTATGAGATGTCAACTAAAAGAACAACATCTCACAACAAATAAATACCTCAAAAGAACAAAATCTCACAACAAATATATACCTCGGCTTGACACCAGGTGCATTAACGTAAAAAATTATTATTTTACTTGCTTTTCAAAATAATAAATTGTATAAATTTTCAAACGCTCATGAGATGCAGAATTCTGGGAAAATTCGATAATAACAAACGCATTGTATAAACCTTAAAGAAAAGGAATGTAAAAATCGTTGCTAACATTATTCCTAACATGTGCATTTATGTATTGATCTACAAAGTGGAAAATGAAACTTCAAATTTCTAAACTAAAAACAAAACACTTTCAATCCTATACACAACTTTACAATGTTAAAAACGTTAACATTCGCATTTTTCTTCAGTCAATGATTAATTTTTGATAATCACAAATGAATACATAACGCCATTTCAAAAACGAATCAATTATATTTCAAGAAACTCGCAAAACATTTTTAATTACGAAAAGACTAACACATTTTCATAAAAAATACATTTACGCAAAAATGATAAAATTTATTGATTTTACAAAACACACTCGTACAGTTTGCAAAATAGAATTAAGTGCTCATGTAATTCAAAAATGATTATGGTAATTAAAGTAATTCTACAAAATATATAACTTCAAGTGAAAAGCAGCAAAATTTTTAAATTGAAGATATATAAAATAAATTTAAGTATTCGTATAGTTTTTAAAACTATTAATTTAATTAATATATACTTGTAATTGTTTATAAGATTATAAAAAAACAACAGCAATCGTTAAATGATTTAAACTACATTTTGTACATTAGGTAGTAAAACAACTTAGGAACATTTTCTAAATATGGAAATAAATAGCTTAAATTACAATTATCAGAAACTCATAAAATGAAATAAATACTTCTTCAAGGCAATTTACCCATTGCATTCAAATAAAATTTATATCTCGCAATATGCAATTTATAATGGAATTTTACATGGTTGTACTGTTTTTATAATTTGTTACATTTTGACATTTGAACAATGGAGATATAGATAAAACTACATAATTTTGACATTGTCTATGACGGCATGCAACTTTCTACACATATGATAGACACAGCCGGCATAATGGAATTTGACATTGATGAAAGAACTACCCTGAAAGGGTTTTTTTCTATAATTAAATCTCAGATATTCTTTTGATTACTAATGCTTTTTTGAATATTATCTCTAGTTAGTTTTACAGATATTTCTTTTAAAACGGAATCAATTATATTTTAATGAATTGCTGCGAATTTGCAGTCTGATGTTAAATTAATTATATACTTTATCATAAATAGAAACGTCGTTTGTTTGTTAATACACATTTTTAATTGAATTTGTTTAAACTTTTAATTGTCATGTGTTTTATATTGTGATCTATCATTTCATTTGACTTGTTTATTAATCATTAATTTAGATACTACCATGTGAAATTCATAATGTGCAAATACACATTGCGTTTGTTTCCTACAGCATTCCCTCAACAACAATGATGATAAACTAACACAATTTTGGGCATTTGATAGAATGAATTGTGATATTTTGAGTCGATTAATCTCTCAACCTGTGGAAAATTTACTTGATCATGGTTACTGATATCCACAAAATTGTGAAAATTCTACAGACTGTATAATGATGGACTATTATAAATTATAAATGCGTCGAATGAACACTCCATCAGGTATATTATCATTTATTATTACTCATTGTAAATTTAAAAAAATCATTGTAAAACCATTGTAATTATTGATTTTTTTGTAACTTTGTTCTCGTCTTTTATTATTAATTTTTCAAAATATTAATTAATGCTTAAAAGAGTATAGTTCGTTTATAAACTAATAGAATGACGGTAAACAAAACTATAAATTTATTTTACCAAATTATTATATATGCATCAAAGCACTGTTTGTAAGTTCTATATCGTTGTTGTGGTAAAGTTTTTTATTTTTTGCAATTGACATTTGTCTTCTGTGAAACATGTATTTATTTTTCTCAATATTTTCATTTGAAAATTAATCATAAAATGTAATTCCAACAACGTAAATTTTTTGCATATAGAATTTCAATGGTATTTAAAAATTATTTATGTAATATGAATAGAAAAATTATTAAATTTTGAACAATATATTGCAACAGTTCTAATCTCATGAGATTTTCGAAAATTCCTCAACCTCTATGTGCATAAAAAATTGGTTACATTTTAAATAATACATTACGACAAATGTGTTTGCCAACAAATATTACAACAAAAGATAATATGATCCAATGAGGTCAGAGATACACAATTACATCATAGCCACGACAGACATCCCTGTCAAGGTCAAAATGTCAATTGTGTTACGTCGTACAAGTCTCTTCTTACTACTCACAGTTTGTAGTGATTGTAAACATAAAATAATCTGGAAACCTCCTAGTAATTTGCAAAAGTGTAATTTAATGCAAATTGCATATGTTTGCAATTTTCATCCCAATAAAATATATGAATTTTGATTCGTACTGATTCTAAATCTGATGATTTCATTACAATGACATAACAAAAATAATAAAATTAATATAAAAAATTTTCTCCAAGAGTATCTTCCTCAGAATGTAAACTGGTAGCGCATTGGAACGTGTACATCTATTTCATTCCATACTATTGAAAACTGCTATGTTGGGAATCTAGGTTATTATTATTAATTTACGAATCTCAGTGTCCATTAAATAAGCACTTTTAGAAGTTATTGAATTACGTATATTTAAAACTCAAATTTAACTGGCTAAGCATTCTTTCAATAGAAGACCGTTTGGACTTGAATGACAATTTCAAAAACAATGTTTTGATCCAAAATTAATTTTAAAGTTTGCACGAATCATTCTCATTTTTTTAAAAAATATTGCAATGTATATATTATTTTTTGTTGCCTTCATTATATTATTTTGAAAGATTTAATTATTGGAATATTGGTAAAATAATAACACTATCAATTAGACTTCAGTAAGTCAAGTCTATGCAAAGTTTTCTTAACAAAAACATTCAATTTATCTAATATATTTGAACGTTTTCAATTGATTTCAATTGGTAATCTGTTAAAATCTGATATTAGCTAAGATGAGAATTTAAATCTTCATATAACAACAGTATAGTCAATAGCACCAAGACGAGAACACTGTCCTGGCATTTAGGATTAGGTAATTAACCTTCAAAGTTGTCCTTTTGAAAAAAATCATCTATAATATCTAATGTATAATGCAAGATTAAAACTAAATGTAACCCTTCAAAACTTATTGCTAAACCATTACAAAAGTAGGTGCGCAATCATTGATATAACATCAATAATGAATCTTTTCTGATTTTGATAGTTTTCAGCAAGCTAAGCGATAAATATAATTTTCTTATATAAACCAAACAGTTTTACGTTACATTGCTTTTGTATTTTTTCAACAGTTCAAGTTTTTTAAATGAATATGAAAAATTTTTGCGTCTGATTCATTTACTTATTTTCATATTCCTAAAGAATATTTAACTAATAAAATTGGTTCATAACTACAGGTTAGGGTACTTTTGCGTTATCTCCACCCAACCACTCAAATTGCAAGAATATGCTAGTTTTCAATATAATAATTATAGCTCTAAACATAAGCGAACCATACTCTTACCACTAACCCAAACTCTAACCTAAGCCGATCCACACCTTAGCCTTCTCCCTAACCCAAAACATGATCTAAACGTTATGCTAGTAGGAATATGTAAATTTGTTATTTATACCAGTAATTTTCAATATGAATTATATAATATTTTTAATATACTACTATTATTATGCTAATTGTTCAAGCAACAAGAATTCATGGACTATTGATGGCCCATTATTGTGTCCATTGTTGGCCATTATTGGCGTTTGTTCGCTGGGCCATTAATGGCCCAATGATGAGCCAATAATGAAGGCTTTTAAGCTTTTCTCCCAAATTTTTCATATGATACAAAATCCAATAGTAAAAATTTTTATTGAATAACATTCTATAAAACATTAAACTAGCATATATAAGCTAACTGCAATCCCTACGGTGATATTTGTTTTACACAAACTATACTTTATTGTAAAACTAATTTATACTCATTCTTTATAATCTAAATATACATGAAAATATTTGATAATATTTTTTAGTGATCATTTCAATTTACCATAAAAAACTTTATTACTGGCTCACTATTGGATATATGGACGGGCCATTAATGACCCAGCACCCAAACGCTAATAATCGCCAATAACGGAAACAACAATTGGTCATCTATGGCCCATGAATCCTTGTTGCTTGGGAGTGGTTCAACCACGACATTTTGTTGTTTACAAAGCAATGAAGATATTTAGCAATGATGATTCAGTCTACACATCGCTTTTTCTCTCATATATTTTCATATAGTTATTTTTTTGCCATGATTCAAAATGAATTTGCTTTCATTGATTCAACTCTGTCATCATGATGAAAAATATAGTATAATTCTAGGTTTATGGCTTGAGTTAATATTAGCGTTAGGATAGAGTTTGGCTTAGTCTTAGGTTATTTTTGGGCTGTGGTTGGGTTATGATAAGGGTTAGGGTTTGAGTCCTGGTTTTTGGTTTCTTTATCCCGAGGGTATGGCTGAAAAAACAAAAAGTAACCGTCCCTATGGAATTATGGAAAATGTAACCAGTGGTAATTTCCAGTCAAAATTAGTGATTGGGACCCTCATATTCAGGATATGGGTACCAAATATCAATTTAAAGGCTTTGGTCATTGTAAAAATTTCTTACCTTTTTCTGAAAAATGGTTACTTTTCCTACTTGGGTATTGATTTGACCAGAAATTTTTTTTCCATCAGGCCTTCAAACCTGGCTCTTACTTGACATTGGGTAATGTATTTTAGAGAGCTTTGAGCAATGAAATACAAAAGAATAGTGTATAGTAGTAAGCCATAAGACGAATACAACTTGTTCAATAAAAGGTTTTAGGTTCATGCAGGAAAAGGTAACTACTTCAAGAATAATTAAGCAAAATCCGGGCTAGGGATATGGTTTGGGTTGGGGTTAAAGTTATAATTATTATGTTGATAAATTAGCCTATTTTTGCAATTATTTAAGTAAGGGGGAAGGCGGGAGAGATAACGAAAAAGTACCCAAGTCAAAACCAAATCCTATTAGGTAGTTCAAAATAATATACCTAGGAAACTAATTAACTGCTACATTGATTATCACATAATGAACACCAGTAAGCAAGTAACTACGAATTTTTTAACTTTAAAATAATATATAAAAGTGGTTCAAAATGTATAAATGTTTATCTTTACTATTACACTTTTTTCAAGAAATTACCAGAAGCTACCTTTAATTCTAAGTGACTGTGAATATATCGTTAACATCATACTATTGTATAAAGAAATTTTCCCAAATGTAGTCTTGTTATCTCTATACATATTTTAGTATAACCGGCGCTATATCCACTAAGATTTTATTGAATGTTGCACTAAGAATAGTTAATAACATTATGCACTGTATTTATATGTTTCCTCGATAAATTTCCTAGAAAAATGGCATTAAAAAAAATATAGTTTTTCCTTTATTTTCGAATCCATATCATAACAAAGAAATTGTTTTCAAAAACATAATGCGATTTTAAATTTTTTTATTAAGTAATTGAAAATATAATTCTGCAAAAAATTCGCATTATTAATATTCTAAAATCAGTTTTGGAATTGTGAAGTTTATAGCAGGTATTCAAAACATTCAAATGCTTAAGTTCGTTTTTGAAAACATATTTTTGAAGATTAGCATTGTAAAAATTAAAGACTAAATTTGATGAAATAATTAAACACTAGCTATAGATGTTTTCTAACCATTATAATAGGAATATTAATGGAAGGAAGTTTTCATTGTAGTAAATGGACATTTACGTCTCGAAATTAACTCCAGTCGTTCAAGTAAAAAATGCATACCCGAGACTGAAGGTAGACTACTTTATTGAGAGAAGTATGTTTAGCAATTAAATTCGATTGTGTAAACATGCGCATTGTTTTTGAGATAATATCAAGACCTTGCTGCACAAAGTTCAGCAAAACTTTTTAAGTAGATGATAACTTGATATATTGGACAAAGTTCAAATCACTGGCATTTTAATCATTATCGGAAATTTTTTCTATGACTTTCCCTTCTATATATTTACATAAAGGGTATGTAAAGCACATTAGAGATTATTACTATGGACTGGGATGAAGAGGCAATGCTGTTTAGGGTGCCGTACGTAGCGACTGCCTTGTTGACGGCTAATCATCAGCCCTATACGTTAGTATTGTTTTCTACTCCGAATTATGCAAACTTATCTCAATTATTTGTCTCGAGTAGTAAATGCTTTCTGATGTCTACATTTAGTGATTATTTCGATCAGTTTTGTCCATGAGCCTAAAATTCCAAAATCCAGGGCAGTTAACAGCATTAAAACCCAAAGTGTGATCAACCTCACTTGGACCTGTCTTAACCTACCTAGGCATGCAATAGTAAATTAAAAGAAAAACAAAATCCTATGATTGGAAGAAAATACTCTAAATGGGAGAAGTTGCTTTCATTGCTCGAACTGGGTATGGATACGCAATTTTCTAAAGGAGAGGAACTCATAACACATTTTCCCTAGAAAAAAATTAGGGGTTTTAGAATCTCAAATACTTGTTGTCATATAAATGCATTTATTTTTAAGAGTTTCCGATCTATTTGATTGTTGGAATCTCATCCGCTAGAGTCTATCCAATCATTTTACAAGGTTCTCTTATGCTTGTTCCGCATGTAGCATTTATAAATTAAATCAACAGACTTTTGCTAATTGATGTCAATTGATATCAATTCAAGTCCACAGAAATGTCTTGTTGATATCAACAATGTTATATTATTTGTCTACAATACATTCTTTAGCTATTTCAATGAAATTCACTAGCTTACAAAGCAAGTCAAATAGTTAATTAATAATTACTAATGCACTGTTGATTGCCCTGCATAGAAATTTGATATTGATAAATATTCATCCTAAGTTGTTTTTTAGGATTTTAGGAAAATTTGTATCACAATTTAAGATATTTTCTAGGACATTTATTGTATTTTATGACAATTTTTATACATAACCAGGGCCCACTGAATATACATATATATTCAGTGGGCCCTGACATAACTAACATAAAAAGTAGCTAATCTCTAAAACAGTTTTTCTTATAAGCTATGGAATCAAATATATTATTAGCTCTTAGCAATAGTTACTGCCAAAAATATATTTTAGCTTTGCACTGAATACCTTATAAAATTGTTTGTTTTTGTCTGATACTCTAGCTTTGGAAGAATGCTATTCACCCTGCATATTTCGGTGTGTAGTGAAACTGTTTTATGAAAGTCTATGCATCATCATTTGATGAAAGAACTTTAACTGCAAGAAAAAAAGAAAATTTGAAAAATAATATGTTGAATGTATCTTTAGTTGTAAATATATACGTTTTTTTCGCATAGGTTTTCTAAAATTTCATCGATACTTATTAACTAATCTAAACTATTTTTTGTTGTTTGTTGAATAGCTGTAGGTATAGCCAATATTTTCTCTATCATGCATATCTTTTTTGCAGCCCACTAAACTTTTTACTGATAAGACGCTTGGCGTCATTCTTTTAAGTAGCCCTTGATTTTAGTAAAAAAACAAAGGCAACTTATCAGAATTGCATGCTGTATTATACTTTGATTGCTCCTTACTGATAAATTTTAGCAATTTTAGAATTAGGAAACGTCTTTCTGTGTCATTATGAGAACGAAGAGCTTGCGTCTATATACTCTAATGTTTGCAATATTTCTGCTTTCTTAATAAGCTTTTCTGTAATTACCGAAAATTGTTCTGAGGAGAGACCAATCGTTATTTTGCTATTGTTCTGAGGTAGGGCCCATTCCATGTCCATAGCCCGAACCCATGAAATTAGACCCGTATCCTAAGCCCGTTATTCCCGTAGCTAAATGTTGCTAACTAAAATAATTAAGTCCCATTTCAAGAAGTTTTCTGAATTCATTGACAAATCATGAATCAAATCACATAATGATAAATGATTAATCTCTTACTGGAAACGGGTTGCTAGTTATCACAATTCAAACGATATGAAGTGACTTTATGATTCTTAAGTTACAATGTAATATACATATCGATGCAATATCAGCAGTTGACTCTGAAATGAAACTCCCTGATTTTGAAGAATGTAATTTTATGTGGTTCAGAGTAATATATTATGTGTTATATTGTAAATTTTGTTGTAAATCTACATGAAGGGTTAGTTTTTAACGAAATAGAGAACCGTAGATTGATATATAGGATAGAAGATATTTATCCATCAATTGGCTTCATATACTTCAAACGAATAGTTTTAAATACTAAAATCGTCGACCAAAGAACGTAATCACTGTCTGTATATTTTGCTTTTGCAACCCGTTTTTAACTTTCTTCCCACTAGGTTGAATAGGATGTTTTTCTAAACTTCGCAATTTATTTATGATTTCAGTAGATTAATCTAAAATATAATAAATAATATAAGCTTGTATATAAAATGAATGGACATACTAAAAACAAAGAGTAATGTAAAAATATTTCTCAGTGATAATCAGATTTTTGAAAAACTAATTGGCAAAGGAAGGGCCAGTGCACGGCTAGTAGCCAGTATGCCTATAAAAATATTTTGGTAATCTATTCTAGGTTCTTTGTTCGTGCAACTAAATACTACATATAACAAATATAGATTAAGCTATTGATATAAAAAACGGATTTTAGGGGATTTTAGAACAATATTTTCAAAATTTAGGACAACAACATGTTGATATCAATTTAGATCAAAAACGCATAAAAAGTAAGTAAACAAAATTATTTTTCAGATAATTATATAAATTCACTAGATAAGAATTATCTACTGCGTTTCTATATGGTAAAATTATATAAATTACATAAATTATTGAAAATCTTTTTTCTTTCACAAAGAATCTAACGGCATGTAGAAGAGGGTTAAGATTGCAATTGCAATATCATTTTTACTTTCAATTTTGTTTTTATTCATATCTCTAACTTGAATAATTTTAATTAATTAATCTCTTTCGTATTGACTAACACCTCCCTCCAATTTTATTATTTTAATGCTCGTGCCCACCTATTCCCACTGCACACAACTTCTTTCGACATTGCTTGCTAGTAGGCAGATTTTCGCTGTTGCAAGAATGTGCACTGATCATTGATGAAAGGGAATATCTGCTTCAATGGGTGAAGACAGTGAGTGTTGTCATTCTTTTTGTAGCTATATGCTAAAATTTTATTTTATAGCATGCATTTTCTAAGGTAGAAATATAGAGGCGAAAACCTAAATTTCAAAATACTGGTAGCCTATTCTCAATTATAATGATTAAATGTGTTCAACAATAATCACACTTTGTTGAAAGAACCTTTACTTCAAAGATTATGTAACATATATATATATTTGATCAAGTTTTTGAAATATTTTCTACAAATGGTTATCCTCATAAAGTAATAAAATGATTATCCTTATAAAGTAATAAAATGGTTATCTTTATAAAGTAATTAAGGACGTTGTTTCAAAATGTTTATTATCTCCATCGAAAACTATTGAAGAAGTGAACCTACAAGTTAAAGAAATTTATTGGAAGTTACCATACATTCAATACCAAGTTCCATCACTGAAGAAAAAATTGAAGATCATTAATATGAAACTGAAAAATGTCAAGATACAACCAATATTTGAATCATAAAAAACAGAATATATATTTAAGAAAAAGATAGAATTCCAAAAGAACTTGTTTCATCAATGGTCGATAGATATAAATTTGACAATTGCAATAAATTGTACATTGGTGAAACAGTTCGACAATTTGGAAAAAGAATACAAGAGCATCTAAGTGGACATTTAAACACAGAAATCTATTAACATCCTCACGAAATTAAAGAAAATAATTTTGACATCATAATAAGTACAAAGAACACCAAAATAGCAGAAGCAATTATACTAAAGAAAGAAGATCATAATTATATTTTAAACAAGCAAGTTAATTACATCAAAAGAACATATGTATTTTAGTTAATGCATGTATACATGTTTTCTTAATTATTTAGTGTAGTATTTTTGTAAAGTTTTATTTGCCGCAATATTATATTCTGATGATGACTAAGTGGTTGAAATGCATTAACAAGTGCTTATAGACTAAATGAATATATATATATATATATATATATATATATAGAGAGAGAGAGAGAGAGAGAGAGAG
>CABFPE010000369.1:417065-429578 GCA_900660155.1 Hofstenia miamia
ATTTGATTTTGATCACCATCTTGCAGAACGATTATTTTCTGTTTAAAAACATTTAAACAAATACAAGAATAACCAATTACAGAATGAAAATCTACAGAAATTATTAGAAATTGTTTTTTGAAAATAATATATTAAAAGAACTGCAGGACTAATCTTATTTGCATAATATTAAAGATAAATTTCTGCGCCTCGGGGATTTCATATATAAATATATTTTTCATGGTTATTTACACTATTTTAGTTACTTAAAAAATATTTGCTTGCCTAACTTTTGCATGCACGAGCCGCCACGGTATATATATGTTAAATAAGTTACTTAAGACATATTTACCTTTACCAGCTTTCTTTATTACAATCGTTGTAAAAATTCAAACCGTTCTAATTTCCCACCAAATTTAGCAATACATTTGCGATTCGTCCATAGACATTGGGAAAGGGCCGCATTGCGAACTTGAGAAGGTCAGTAGCTTAGTGAATTGTTCTCGATGGAATTTATCGATATCCGCTACGGGATATATTGCTATTATAGTGATATCATTTTTTATTGCTATCGTTATGACGCTATGAACATTTGAATTATTGCAATTTATTACCAAAGTCACAGGTTATTACCAAAAAACAGGTTAAAATATTTAAATTAATATATATATATAAATATTTAAACAGGTTAAAACTTAAATAAAAGATTAATTTATATCGTCTTTGCTTGAAGTCTGTTCCTTTTCTGAGAAAGATCACTCAACAAGACCTGTGCTTAAATTGGCGGTGGAAACCTCATAAGCTATCTCTTCTACAGGCCTTGGAAACTGTTTCCAACAATATGTGGTATCAGCCATTTCCAATTTTGGAGTTAATCATAGGAATCCATAATTTCGTGCAAGTTTGTACTTTTTGATATTTCGTTGTTTTGCTGGTCTGCAAAATTCAGAAGAAACACGCGACGTTTCTTGGCTACAACTGTGATCTCAGGTTCTCCGATAGTTTGTGAACAATTACTGACTTTTTTTGAATTGCCTCCATAAGGATATTAATGCATTCGGATTTCTTTTTTCAGAGAAACTTCAAAACATATTGTATTGTGACTTGCTGATTTGTTACCAAAAAAGTATCTGTCTCTATGACTATCTTGTTACTATATTTATCACAATATCATTATGCATCAAAATGGATATCACTTTATAATTACAGAAAGCATACAATCATTATTGGTGAGGATTTTAATCGACTTAAAACAAACTTTTTTACTACAGAATTCCATCTAAAACAATTAAGAAACTTTCCAACGTATGGAAGAAAGGTACTTCATAAATTTTTTGTCAGTTTCCCTGATCTTTTTGATCAAGCTAATTGTCAACCAAATATTGACGGCTGTCATCATTCTTCTGTTATTATTTCGGGCTTGGGGTTAATGATATTAAACAACTACCTAAGTGGATGATATCTTGCAACAACTCTGCATCTGCATATAATCAGAGTTGTCGAGTTAAATGGTATTTAACTATTTTTTAACTGCCTACAGTTAAACGCAAATTTACCCGAATTGTTTGATTATCTATTGTGACAGTAAAAAGACGGTGAAACGTAAGAACAACAGAATTTATTGCAAAAAACCCTTAAAATATAAACAATTTAATCCTATTATTGCAAAACAATAAGGCGCTGCTTCATTGATTGTTGATAGAGAGCTTAATCGATTTTAAGATATAATTATATCGTTTAAACGATGCTTTAAGAAACTTCTTTCTGTGTTTGCGGGCAAGAATTATTCTGAGCGGAATTCTTGCAAATTCGGACAACTTTTCTGTTTTTCTGCAAAAAACTTGAATGCAGATCATTTGTCATTTACCAAAAAAACTCCGATTTCATCTTGTAGGCGCAATAAAATACGCAATGGATATGATTTATCTGAGCTTGGCTCAAATTTCTGGAATCCCATTGATTCAAATACCAAATCAACTGAATCTTGTGATGCTGGCAATTTTGTGCCCGATGATCCTGGTAACTGAGATTCATGAATGAAACTCGTGGCCATTAGAGCGTTCTTGTAACCAGCTATAACATTTGTGGCAATTGAAATTTCGTTATAAATTCAAAACTCGACCTGCTTCTTTGTCTGGATTAATATGGCTGCTGCAAAAATAACACTTGTAAATGCCCAAATCGCTGGGATTCTTCAAGACGTATTATGAGACATGACAAGAAGGTTTTAACAGTATTGTGTATTTCAGGCAAGACTGGCACAAATTGGCAAGTCTTCCATAACTGATAAACAAGACTGTCAATGATTGGCATCTCTAGCTTTAGATATTTTCTAAGAAACATAAACTTTTCATGTATTTTATAAATCTCTGCTGAATCATCCAGCTTTGAATATTCTCAGTTAGTAGTGCCTTGTTCTTAACTACAAACTCAAGTTTGCGAAAATGGTCGTACCACTGAGTATTGGACAAAACTAAATTATTTTCTGAATTGCAAAATGCGTTTATCTCTAGAAAAAACTTTCGATTATCGCAACACACACTGTCTAAATGGCGTTACTCAGACAATGCACACCGCATCCTACAAACTCTCTCTGGTTCAGCGGCACATGCTTCATGAATCAATTGTGAAGATGAGTGGTTCAATACTTATGGCTGGTACTGCATATTTGTAGATAAATCACCTCTATAATAGGTCATAACATCATATCATTAGATTGGTCTGAAATACAAAAACCTAAAAAATTTATTGCCAAGTAAAAGTACGAAGTTTTGACAACTCAATGTTGAATCGCTTCCTGCGTTTCTGCAGTTCACATGTTGTAGGTAGAAACTATAGCGTGATTAATCTACTACATTCGTTTGTCCTTTTCTTCACTAAAGATGTTACGTCATCCATTGAAAATAAAGGTATGTTATACAGTCAAACTAGTTTCCGAATTTAACATAAAAATTAAAATGTTTTACCGTGTATCTGTTAGTGGTTTTTGAGTTAGTTTAACGAATAATTTAACTGGATAGCTCTACATATAATCGACAATTATTTGGTATCTGGTAGATATTAATTGGAATCTTGAGACTAGAACTTACACTCCAAACATGAATGACTTTAAAACGAAAATGTTGCAGATGCAACGGAGGTTTCTTCCTTCAAAGACATCAATGACTAAATTTTGAAAAGTTTTGCAGCTTATTGTAAATTATGGTACACCATTTGAAATTGTAACAATCAAGGCTTAATTCAATTTGTTCAAGAAGTTATAGGTTAAATATACTTGCAGAGTTGATTCAATGCACCATTATCAACTTCTTGAATCCTTTCAATTTCAAGTATTAGAATATTGGAATAGCAAATTTTATAATATTTCAATGCAAGGTTAAATATTATAGAAAATAAATTACATTTAGATATATAATAGAATGAAATTCTATCAAGAAAAGAATACTTGATAGAATATATCTACAACTTTATAGTTTTTTGAAAAATTATAGTGGGGCTCCTGATTTCAGCAGAATGTGCTACATTGTCTACCCATCCATCCCTAGCCATAATTCTTGGTGCATTGCCTCTGTACATGCTGAAGGAAACTAATGGCATGAATAGACCCATCATTATTATCCTTAAGCACAATTGATTGACATTTAAAAGCAATGGATATTCAAGCATGAAAAGCCACATTTATTGTTCAAGGAAAAATACAGAAAAGACAGTTAGCCGGTAGGCTAATATTCAATATATTTTAATCTTAAGCAGTCGAATTTATTCCTAGAAGCCCATTATTTGTAATATCATCTTATTTTAATTCTTGTATAAATTTCAAATTTTTAAGTGAATTATGTTTTAGAAGAGAATAGCATGATGACGTTATCCAACTGGATAATGAACTTTATTTTGCTAAATTTCTAAAGCTGTCACAAAAGGCTTTATGCAAAAATTCAATATAATGCAAGTCCAATCCATAGCAATTTTTGTTCAAGGATATTTTCGTGACTAACCTATACCCAAACTAATCGTAATGAGCCATATTGACCCCAATCATTACACGCACGAAAATTGATTTCACACGCTATCTTAATACATGGCATAAAAATATTTTTAGCAATTGCTCTAAATTAGCCTGCATTTTTATCATTCTGCATCGTGACGCTGTACGCATTCTACTACTGCCTTTCTTCAACTGGAGTGTTAGTTAGATTTTGGGGCAATTTGTATTTTATTCGCCCATATAATACATGCATAGATGGACGCGGGTGTAATTTTTTATAACCGCACTGCACTGCACCCGCAGTGAGTGGGCCCGCAACCGACCGCACCCACATGTCTGTTAGAAAAAATTATCCACAACACACAGGCTATTTTCTAAATTTCGACTGTGATTTCAAGTAATTTAGCCAAAAAATGTCAATCACCAAATTGACTTTCCATTAATTTTGTTTAATTGAGTGAATGATATCAAATATATTATATTGAAAAGACTTCGTAGCATAATTAGTATTGCATTAGTTTAGTATTACACATGTAACAATATAAAATGTCGTCTGCCCGCACCGCACTGCAAACCATGTGACATTTGAAATTCAGTACTCACACTGCACCGCACTCAGATCCATCTTTGGTTAGGTGTCATTTTATCTTCTACCCATTTGATCGTTGGTCCTTGGTACCCATTATCTCATTCCACTTTTTGTTTTGCTGCTTCCTCTTAGAGACGTTTCATTCACCTATGTCGCAGAATAAGCGTTATCAACAAAATCAGAGATAAACTTAATCAGATGGATATTCAACAACAAGTGTGCCAATCAGGTTCTCAAGACCATTTTCAGCTTGGAGGATTCCCCATCCCTGCTACTGTTGTATCTTTTTTGCGCCCCTCCCTCCCCGTTACACTAACATTATTTTCATAGAACATAGAATAGAATTCTTGCATTGAAATTAAAAACATATATTCGGGCATAACCCTAACCTAACCCATCTATTTTCTTTGTCAGTAAGACTCCGAATCATTTGATGTTGCTGCCAAAACTGAATAACATATTTCTTGCCATTGACTATACGACAAAGTTCGAAAATATGAAATACGCGCGAAGAGTATGACATCATGAATAGACATCGGATTCTTATTCGTTATCAATTAGGCTACTGACATCACTTTTCTAGAAATGGACATCAGGTTCTCTATTAGGGATGCCGATCCTTGGATATCTACTGGATAAGGATTAGAAATATTTTTATGGATGTTCATGGATTGTTTTAGATCACAAATAATAACTAACAAATAAATTCATTCATACTTATGGTCAATTTTTAAGTAAATCGCTTAGAATGAGCAATAAACTCACAGCTATTTTGTTGTACATATCTGACGATGTTATACGTGTGTACGAATCACATTACACTATGGGAGTTAATTACATTTGGGATATGTAAAGGTTTTCTTTTTAAAAGTATGCTTATTGCAGGCCTATTTTCAATCTGAATGAATCAGCTGCTGTAGCCCACAGAAAATCCTGAGCATAAGCGTTCGTTATGAAATTGAACGATTTAAAGATGGACATCAAATCATCTCTACTTCGGCAGAGATAACTCTTACTGATTACTCAAACAGACTGTATTCCTAAGCACTAATTCCGATGTAATTTCTTTTATGAACTTATATTTCGTTTTTTTTATTTCACATATGAAGTATATCTGACAGCATTTGTATTAACATTTTGTACTCCTATGAATCTATTAAGGTGCTCATTATTAAGAAAATGAAATAAATACACTCTATTTGTAAATTTGAGCAGAGGCAAGTCGACTGTAGTTTATATATCTAAATGTTTGCTATTTGATAATTTGATCATTGCCCTCCCCTAAATTTTTTCCTTGCTGCAACGTCAAAAACATAATACAATAGGCTGTGAATGATGAAGAATGCAATGATACCAAGCCTCTTTGGAATGCAAAATCATTGTTGCAATGTCATAGGCATTATATCATTATTATTTTGGAACAAAATTGTCAAGCAACTCTATCGTATTAGGCGGATAAACTAAGACATCATCCACATATCACAATAAATGTAAAAATATCCGCAAGCAAAATACAGCGACATGTTGATTCTGATGAAATCTGTTTTATAGTGAAAAATAAGACCAAGCAAAAAGAATTTGTTGAATTCATCTTAAGGTTTACATTCGAGTATAAAAATATCCATTATCAGAATGAGGTTGATTTAAATATGTTTGCAAAAAGCTTGGGGAAGACTTATTCTGGCCAGCACTGCAGAACAACACTACCGAATTCTCGTAGCCCTAATGTACTGTGCACCTTTAAGCACAGATTGAATTGAAGACCAAGGAGCTCAAATATTAGAGGATCCAACAAAACTATTAAACTTTTATGCACTATAGGCTGAATCAAGTGAAAGGTATTTTTTGAGTCGAAATCGGGTATATCATAGCCCTATTCATGTAATTCAGTTCGTTAAGCATGTACAGAGGCAATATGCAAGATTATGGTAGGACATGATTTACTGTATAGCGAATAAAGTAAACATTGTATTATTTTCTTTGGTTTTTTTGTTTCATATATCTTAAATTCAATGACTTGTGCATTAATTTTTAATTTGAATAGCTTATACTTAAAATTGATTATTTTTATTCCTACCCTTATGAATAATGTTATATATCTCGTAAAATGAAGCGTCTGGTTACTTTTGTTACACCCGTCAAACCAAAATAACTTGAAAGTAATTCTGAAGGCTTATCATATATCAATTGCTCTCATATAAATATTGATATTTTCTAAATTTTTTATTATGGATACATAAATAATATCAGAACAACACTTAAGTGGCAAAAAGTTCAGTAGAACATCCTTCTCTTTGTCGATCACTGCGAACTTTCTTATCATAGCTATCTCTGTCTTTTAAAAATTCTTTCAACCGAATAAGACTAGCTTCTAGTTCTTCCGAGGTAACCAAAGCAAACGTAGATTCTGCATTTCTGTACGATGCTTCGAATGCCTTTTCATAGTCATGATAACTTTCGCCTAACATTGGCTCAGTGTCTACTTCAGCTTCAACATTCTTAAAGCCTGCATAGTGCAACATCTCCTTCATTTCTGATATATCTGGAAATCTGTTTAAAACTTTAGATACTTTATCACCGGGCAGGAGCAAACTTACATACCATAATGCACGATTCTGCGCATGAGATGACGTGTTAATGCATAAAACTCCACCATCTTTAAGAACGCGTCTGCATTCATTGAAAACGTGTTGCACATTTTCTATTTGCTCCTTCCGCGTTGGTTTATGCACATCTGTTAAATGATGAAGTACTTGATTAATTATAACAGCATCAAAGGTGTTGTCATCGAAGTCCAACGTTGTGAGAAGATTACCCTTTTGAATCCTAACATTAATTTCTGGTGAGATACTATTTGACTTCCTCTTTGCAACATTTAGCATTCCTTCATTAACTTCAATCGCAGTATAACTTGTAATTTTTCTAGATCTAATCAATGGCAAAATATAGTTTCCAGTGCCACATCCTGCATCCAAGATTGAGCAGTTCATTGGTAAACGATTAATGATTCTTTCAATACAAATTGGAGTCCTTCCGGATTTGTCATAGCTTTCACTAGCTTTATTGTAATCTTCGTAGTCATTTATTTCTGTAGGCATTCTATCTAAATATAAGACATAGGAATCATGATTTAAATACTTCTATGAATATATAAACCATTCAAAAATTGCAAAGCTTTTGAGCAGAAATATTTTCTATAAATTCACGGTTTTGAAGAAGGAGCACATATTTTGGCTGCAGTCGAAGGTGACTTAAGTGGCGTATTCGTAGCCGGCCGCATGCGTGTTCCTAAAATCTTTGCCCGTTCTTGATGCAGTAGCAGACCTTGAGCAGTTAAATTTCGAATTCCTTAGTAAAATTCAGAATAGAAAATATCAAGGAGTGAGGATTTACTTTTTGCATTTTGCAGTTCGTTGAACGGAATCAGGCTACTAGTGAATGGTGTACACAGATTAATGAAGGGAAATCAATAAAAACGTAATATTTTAAGTAAGGATGAAAATAACTTTTCAAAAATTTGACTGTAAAAAGCCGGTAGCCAATATTTTTCGGGCGTGACTGTAACACTGAAGTCGTCCTAAGACTGCAGCCGTAAAGCGCCAAGGACAATGCATTTTGAATTTATTAAGCACACTAATAGTGATTTCAATATTTATGGTCTATAAGGACTGTTCGAACCGTTTCATACAAATGAAAAATTTAATGTCATTATCCAGCAAAATTCATCGAAATTTTAGTTAGCGAGGCAGGGATTTGCAGTTAAAAATTGCTTATCTTTATACCACCAGTCAAAAAAAATTTAACATATTTTTAAGAACTTATCGGAATGTTATGAAATTTAAATCAATAGTTAATAACACAATTGTGGGCATGAATATGCAAAACTAAGGCCAACAGCCAAATAATACCCGCTAAATTCCATCTGTTATTTATTGTAGATAATGGCAAGCAAACGTAAAGTAGACGCTAAAATTGATATTCTTACCGCAACAACCCAATTCTCTGTTTCAGGACTCTTCAATTAATTCTCAATTTATCAGAACAACCATATACAACAAAATTAGAAAGCTAAAGAATGTCAAGTCTTTGGAAAAAGAATTGTCAGCCGACGATACAATGAAATTTCTGGATGAACATTCAAAGTTGAAGCCGTCCAAAGGTGTTCGAAGGAACTAGCAACAGATTACTCAAGAATTTTAGGCACAAAAATTTAGCCAAGAATGCAAGAGTATTTGCTGAAATAGCGTATTTTTTTATCTTGAGCGTGATAATAAATTACACTGGTGTTGCTGATGACCAGGTGGGAAACGGACCAGTTTGAGTAAAAAATTAAACGGGTCGGGTTGAAGACCACGTAGACCGGCCAGTCACGGGTAATTATAGTCCTTACTTTACACTCTGGGTGAAATACATTTAAGGAACAATTTATGAAGTCAAACATTGAGTCTGAAATTCTTAGCCTAATATAGTTTAATATTTTTTGTATTTTTTATTGATTTTGTATTGTATTGTTATTGATAATTTTAGGAATGTTTCTTTAATTAAACCTGGCCGGGTCAGGAGGCCTGTCACTCACTAAGCTACTGATTTGTTAATTTTTGCTTAAAAAATCTGTATTTTCTGCTATACTTAGCTTACAAAATTGATATTCATTATAAACTTCTCTGACGCACAGTAACAGTATACATTGATTTAAGAAAAGTTTATACAAACTAACTATTCATTATTTTTAGTTTAAAAGGTTAATATTAATATCTCACACTTTTCATTTGTAAGAATAATTTTGTAACACTAAAAACGACTTAGTCTCTAATATTGAAAAAATGTAGGAACATATGCTGACTCTTAAATACGGGGTAGGGCACCAAAAAAATTCATATAATCCCGAAAATATCCAAATGCATGCAATCTCTGATCAACTTTCAAAAACTAGCACTAGATAAGATTCAAAGTCAAAAATCCAATTTATTTTTGTTTGCAAGTTCTGCTTTTAAAGTAACATGATTGTAATATATAGGCGATTGAAATGTCAAAATATTTTTAGTCAATGAGGATTTTATGTATATTTTAATACGTATTAATATGCATAAAATTATTATATAATTTTACAAATTAATTGCTCATTTCACCATAGTCATATTCAGTAAGGCTATTTTTAAAAGTTTGTGATTTGCTAATATCATAATTTCCATCTCAAGAAATTTGAATCATTTTAATTGCACACCACTAACTTGAGGAAAACTAAATTGATTTGCTTCAAAATAAGTGTAGTGCGATAATTCAACTGGCAAGTTCATTACATACTTTACTTTAGAACACGGTGAAATAGCGCGATTTAAACAAGAAGGCTTAGTCAGCAACAAATTATCGTAGATAGTTTTCTAGATTAATATGTTTTAGTGTAAAACGTGGTTTGAAATAGACACTTTCAAATTTTCTATTGAAAAATCGACTTCGGGAATAAAATTTTTGCAAATCCTGCAAGTTCTTTAAAATATGTAATCGTGAAATGTCAGACAAAACCTTCCTGACAGGGATTGATCGTAGATGCTTTTCTAGATGATAAAGAAACGTCAGAATTAATTATTTGATTTTCTCATTATGTATTAACATAGCAAATGTCATACGAGTGAAATTGAAGATCATATTTCTCAGATAATTAAATGAACCTAATTTCTTTTTAAGTTGTGTGCTGATTTATTAAAAATCATTGACTCGAGTGCAATCAGCGTGGATTAAATCAAACCACAGTTGCTAAAACGTTCGTTTAGAACCAAAAAATTTATAAAAGACATTCTTAGCATTATAATAATTTAAAAAACGTTTCTTGTAGCAAATTTCTATTTGTAATGAATTTTAACCAATAACTACTTCACCAAACTAGAAACAGTAGTCAAATCCAAGTGGATTATAAATTTGATGTTAATATAAACTACATTAATCTGCTAAATATGAAATCCAAGTGACTTCATTCTCAAAAATAATTTCAATTAGACAAAGGCAAAGCAAAACAAGACTTAACCAATTTTAATCTATCCCTATACAGCAACAATTTAGGCTGGTTTTAAAATCTTTCGCCACAAATACCGACAAGAATCACCACAACCAAAAATTTCACTATACGTCACTCACGACAAAGCTGATTATAAGAGTATGATGGGTTGTGTTATGCACGAAAACGCTGAGCAATTATTTTTGCGAGGTTGCTCCCTGGGACGCAAAAATGTTTACCATAATCTTCATTCCAATTGGTGCATTGAGATTGCGTGCGGATTGTTCTAACTTAATCCATGGTTTTGCTGGTGTCAAATTAAAATAAAGTGGAAATGATATGTGAGTCCTAAATTATAATCACAATGTCGTCGATGTACAATTGCAATTGTATAATTAACCAATTTCTCAGTTTGAGTACCGGATACGTCAGGGCCTGGTTAATAAATTGTGTATGTTGATGCGGACCAAGGAGCTCTGAATTACAGGAGGTGAAATGGAAATATTATAATAATAATGTGTAGTAAAATTTAAATACAACTATAACATATTTTTACTTTAAAACTAAAGGTATCACTTTGTATACATTGTTGTGATTTACTTGACTTTGAAAGTTCGCATTTTTCATCATCAAATTTGCGGATGTAACCTCTACTAAAAGTGTTGAACAAACACCTAGAAATTTTGTGTTGAGGAGTTAATAATAGTTTTTCTTCATTTTCAGTTGCCAGTGACTCAAAAAAACTTCGTGCCATATAAAGTACATGGGATTTTATGCACAGTCAAATAAATTTCATAGCAATTTAATATACTTAATTATTGTTTCATCGGGAATTGATAGACGACCATGAGAAAGCTCATAAATGAAATCTGCATTTTAATCATATCATTTGAACATTTAAAATCAGCTAATTGAAATTCTGCTACAATAAATCCAGCAACGTACACAATAGAATTACGTAACCAATTCTTGTTCAAATAGCAAATAGTTCTGTCTTTGATAATACTATTATCAGGTTCTGCTTCACAAAATTGACAATCTTCAAATCCAAGCGGATCTTTTGTTTTTTGTAGCAGACGGATGCAAGGCAGCAAAATTCAAAGAAGCGCATTTCAAAACATTATCTACTTCCTTGTTGTAAGCATGCAATATATCACTCCATTTGCAATGCATTCCATCAAAAATAAGAGTGTTCTCCTTCGCAGAATACCAGTTGTTTCGAACAGAGTTGATCAAATGTGGAAGATCAATCAATAAAAACCACTCTTATCAAGCAATAAAAACCACTCTTTTGTTGAATCTAATGGATTTCAACCAGACTTGTCAACGAGCCGTAATGTGTAAGCTCAGCTCGGCTCGTTTAAATTTTGAGTAAGTTTGGCTCGGCTCGGCTCGGCTCGCCACAGAAAATCGTTCAATGAGGGTCGTTTCAGCTCGCTATTTTTTTTAAAAATATGCTCTCAGAATTTTTTCAATTGCCCTTCCTATTATTTAATAAACATTTCTAAAATACGATTATAAGTAAGGAATATTGAATGAAAAAATAAGAAAAATCTGCATAATCAAATTAACTAGAAGCAATATAAATTTGGTTTGCTTAAAAACGGCTCGTTTTGGGCTCGTTGTATATCCAATACTCTGCTCAATCTCGGCTGATTTCAACATACCGAGGGGCGTTCTTTATTTAACCAGGTAAACGTTCAGAAAATGGATTGTTGAAATTCGAATTATCTGTAACTGAGCCAACAATATTTGCACCAGCATTATTCAATATAGAAATGATGTTCAGACACTGCTCATAGATAAATTCTCCAGTAGGATTAAGCACTGGAACAAATTTTAACATAAATGTTTGGCCTCCATGTAAACATTTTATCATAAAGCCAATAATATGACTGCCTGAAAACTCCAAAGTCTCTTTAACATACACTTCATCTATAAGCAGCAGACAGGGTTTTTGAAACCCAG
>CABFPE010000369.1:467600-479168 GCA_900660155.1 Hofstenia miamia
GTCGGTCACTGCGAGAAGTGGAAGGTCGGTCAATGCGAGAATCGTCGTCAAGAATGTCTCCAACAGACTTCAGGCCATCCGCCATTTGAACACAGTAGCTCTTGACAGGGCTCTGTCGTCGAATACCTCGTTTAGCTGCCTCGATATTTCCGCTCTCAATAGTTCTTGTTTCCATAAGAAGAAAACGATACATCGTTGATTTCGTTCTGCATTTTGTATGATTATGACAAGAAATGAGGGTGAGAGAAATTATGTATAGTATGTTGCTAATAAACTTTTTATTTTGAACTTTTGATCGAAAGCAACTATAAACACAGAATTGAAAAAAAGTCTCGAAATTTTTCACCCCTCCTACTTCTAACAATTACATAGAAATTCCTTTAAAATAAACTAAAATCCAAATTTTTTTTCATCCGACTAAAATCTCATTTGGTTTTTCTATTAATAGGTTGAACTCAATAGAAAAAAGTATAATTCACATTTATATCCATTTTTTATAGGTAATGATGATTTATTCTCTTATTTTTATAACCTAAGTCTACAGAAACACAAGGATACCGTCCATTTCGAAACATAATTAATGAGAAAATCCCTTCTAATATTGGAAAATAGCTTTCCAACGAGTAGTTTGATGCATTAAACTCATTTTTTTGCAAAACTTTTGTCAAAATCTTTTGTTTCTAAATGGACGATGTGTGTTTTTGTAGTTTTCGTAACATGTTGAAAGGCTTATTTTTTAAGTATAGGTATATTGTTAATAAATTACATTGAATTAAAATTGTAAATTTTGTATATTGCTCAACAAACTCCGAATATATTTTGTCACTAATTTCAGTTAACAATTATAGCATATGCATTGCCAATATCGTCTACGCAACACCTCATTATAATAATGCATACTATTATTCACCAGACATTGTTTGCTTACATTGCCACAAATGAATTAGGCATGGGACGTCATAGTTATTTTAGTGAAACTGGTTGTTATGAATATAATAAATTTAGCATACTTAATTAAAGATTGAAGTCTTAAGAAAATCCTAATTTCGTATATTTGAGAATATCAGTGATATTATATTATTGATGCTGTAGAAAACATTTTGTCAGAAATTTTCTTCTTTATAGTTATTTCAATAATTTTCATTAAAACTATACAGTAGTGCTTTGCGGGCCCCATTCCCATTTAGTCCCAATGTATTGAAGCCTAGTACCGTCCCATTCATGTTCCAGAAAATTTTCTGGCCCCATCGTCCCATCGGTCCCACATAATAACTTCTGTTTTGACTAAAAATTTTGAAATTTATTAAAAAAATTAGTAATATTCTGAAATCTGTTGTTCCACATTTTTCATATTTGATCCCACTCCCGTTGAGAACTTCGGTCTCATGGGACTAGACCACCCCACAGATCCCTACTATATAGTCAATAATTAATCCTTAATTCTGTCATATTGCGGCTATCAGAGAAATTCAGGCTGTGTAAATTGATCATTTTCATTTGCAAAGATATTTTAGATATTCATTGATAGATTTCCCTATTTTAATATCTATCGCTAAAGCGGTTTAAGACGTCAGTATATAATAAAATATGATAACCTTGAAGTATTATTACTTGATACAATTGAACTTTTTATTCACAACTATATCTTCTGTTTTTGTAGAATCCCTCCAAGTAAGTTCTGATTTTATCAAAGATTATACTCTTTCAATAACTATACATTCAGTCTGGACACATGTACGGCTTTATTTCTTGGATGTTTTTTTTAGTTTGTGCATAATTCAATTTAAATATAATGCTTATGATTTCCAAAGTGCTAAGCTTTGAGTTAATTGGTAAAGAGATACTACATGAATTTAAAAGTTTTGTTACTTGATGAATTACATAACATTAAGCATCTGCCCAATTTCATGAGTATTTCAATAGCACTGTATAACAACGTTAAATATTGATGCTAAAATTGTATCAGGTTTTATATTTTCGCAATTGATTCAGATTGTTTGTGAGCCATTTTCAAAAGAGACTCACTTATGCAATTGTTGTTTCAAAATGTTTATATAGTCATTTAGATTTGTTCGTGACTCTCAAGGAAATATTATTAAAAAGAAAAACAAAAATGTCCTAGAATTCGTCGCAATTAAGCGTCGAGACACTAAGGAATTCGCAATTCCTGGAGTAAGTATAGAACTATCCTACCATTTCATATATTATTAAAACCAGTTTTCACAATGTAAAAATATGTTGAATTCAACATTTGTTTTAATTGTTTCTGTAGAAGCTTTGTACTGTTTACAATGAGAGCCAAATGGTCTGAGGCTTAAAAATTATTATTTACATTTAATGCTCATCAAAGTTAACTCTGGCTTGAATAAGAAGCTTAATGATCATATCTTAAGTAGAGATGGAATCGGATCGGATCGGATACGGATCGGATCTTCATTTTGAGAAGCTTCGGATCTGTTTAGGATCCAAAAAATTTTAAAACTTGTGTATTTGTACATTTTATAAATACACACATTTCATTTTTGCATTGAATTTAAGTGAGTTAATAATCTCAATCTAAGTGAAATTTTGTAATTGAATTTCATTGTTCATTCAACAGGTTCCACGTTATTCTTTCCAACAACTTATAAAATTGGTGACGAATACTTCAAATCTGAAAATGTGATTCATGTTGGCTATGACATAAAGATAAAATAGTAAAGCAACCAAAAACATTTGTTTATATAGACTTGCAAATGGAAGTGCAGAATTATGAAAAGGATTCTCTGTAATATGTATGTCAAAAAAAGCACAGAACACAGAGAAGCAAGTGGAATACCTTAGCTTTTGCAAATGCTGCCAAAATGTAAATATACTAATATAATTTGGGACGCTCTTCATTCAAAAAATCTCACTTAAATATGCACTTTAAGCAACTTGCCATGCCAAGATCAACTAGTACTCAGAAGGTTTGTCATTATTATAATAACTAATACAAAAATGTATATGGAACCATACCGTGGGCATACTATTAATAGGGTATTAATTTATTTAATATTGCTGTTATATAATTTAAAATTTTTAATCCAATTTAGTAAAATTCAAAATTTATATTTAAATCTCAAATATTGTTTGAAAAATTAATTTTTCTATCACTGATTTTAATACACTCTACATCGATTTTTTTAATGTATTGCAATATATATATATTGGGATTGTTCTTTAATTTGCAATTATTTATTCTATTCTTGTTTTCATCGCCTTAGCTGCAATTTTGAAGTAAATTTATCTTGTTTGAAACAACTTCAATTCATAATGACATTGCAAAGTGGTTATTTTTGAATTTGGACATCAAAATTGAGTAATGCTATAAGAAACTCAACTATTTAAGCTCTATAAATATATTATGATTATAGTTGATGGCAATTTTAGGAACTAGATTATTACAGAGTCTACAAATACGTTGATTTGCATGCACTATTTCGTCAGTATGTGTCCATTTTTTATCTCAAGTTAGTGTTGAAGCACTTGAAATTTTCTATTCGCATTCGAAAAAAACATAAATATCTTTTAAGTTCATGCTTATTTATTGTTAGAATACTTATTTAAATTCGGATCCGTTTCGGATTGAGGACTAAAATTTTGTTAAAAATTCGAATCGGATCGGATCGGATCTTAAAATGTTGGATCCGATTCCATCTCTGATCTTAAGTATTCTGCTTTTATTACATAGAAAGCCGTTGTGGGCATAGCTATCTATAAAATGCAGTGAAAGTATGAACAGACAAATCTATTTATAAATTTGGGCAAAATGCAGATATATTCCCAAAATCAAGTTGAAAAAAATGTTTTTCTGTTCGTTTGAGGCCTACTATATTAGATGGAAAGGGTCACGCTTGTGGTGGGATAAATAGATAATGGGTCTATGCACTGATTGATCAAATGGGTCATGGTTCGCAAAGGGGATTCATTAACATATATGTCATACCAGGTCCTTTTAGGTCCTGGTTATACATACAACATTCTTTTTTATAATAATTTCTCATTCCTGAATTATTTCAATAGATTTTTTTTAAGTTTAAATCTGTAACTAAAAATTAGAATAACAGTTTTGATATAATTTTACTTAAAGAAGCAGCATTAATGGTTTTCCAAATTTTCATTTTCCTTGTAAACATCACAATTGGCATGCTTAATTGTAATCAATAATGAAGTTAAGAACATTTAAAAACTGTATTTACTTGTTGTCAAAATAATTTTTAGGGAATGGTCAACCCTGGTGAAACAGTATCTCAAACACTAAAAAGTGAATTTTATGAAGAAGCCCTTGATGCACACGATGAAGCACAAAAAGAAATTTGTCGAAAGAAGCTAGATCAATTCCTTCGACGAGACAATGGAAAAGAGGTATACTATTAGAAATATTTTTTAGAAATCATTACTTTCTCAGTTAACATAGATTGAGATTGGGAAAAATGTTTGACCCTAATGCCAATCCAAATTTCAAAAAATAATTTGTAATCGCAGCTCCATCTCAATTGGAATTAAATGGAAAATGCATAATAGATTGCATTTTATTATAAAATCAACATAACAGAGCTGGAATCACAAAATGACTGTTTATAAATTCCAAATACTAAATTCAAGAAAATAAAAATATACGAATTCTCAACCTATTTTCTGTTCATTTTACTTGCTGATTGCAATAATCTGTCTCATAATAAAAAAGACATTAGCTAGGAAGGTACACTAGATTTACAGCATAAATAATAAAATTTTACATAAAAATAATAGTATTTATCTCTTAGCATTCCATGTAATTCTTTGTTTTTAGAAACTTTATTATTGAAAAACATGAAACAATGTATTTCACTAAATTTTAGCATTTTCAATAATTATTACTGCAATTATATAACAAATAAATATTATTTTATTATTTAAGAATCACAATGTGTAATATTGTTCAAATTATTTTTAAAGCAAAAAAATTATTAAATAAAAATTATGTTTTCCTTAGCATTATGAAAAAAATCTTATGTGAAGTGCATTGTGATTATAAATCCAAACTATGATGGTTGGCTGGATCATTAGGATCCCATTGGATTTACTGGCACTTGCAGATTTCAGAAATTTATTAATGTTTCAATGGGATTCGTATGAGTCGAGATTGGGACCGAATATTTTGGTTTAACGGAAGTGAAACTCTGGTTCCGATAAACCTTGCAATCTATATATGTAATAGAAGAAAAAGCAATCCTTTCTAAAAAAATTATATTACAATGTAAGAACTAGCTGTAATTATAAGGACCGTAGTAACGGTGAACTTGCACAGGGTTTCTATCCTTACCTTTTTCTAACTAATTATTATATTGCGTTATCATGCCCTATGAACTGCAGTCTGAACAAGATTTATTTCTTAAAGTTATGACCCAATAGCATGTAAATTTTGGACGTCAAAAATACTAGGCCAGTATTATAAATTTGATTTTAAAAGTATGCTAGTCATTAGCAGAAACAATTTTTAATCTATTTTAGATTGATAAGGGTAAATTACATACTAAGCATATTAATAACAATTATGTAATGTACAAAAATAAAAAAAGCAGTACCACATGAAACAGTTAGTCATTGTTCTTGCAATGAGCACAAACGAATCTTGGATTATACAAACCGCCATTACACTGTTTTCAAATTAACTGGAAACACCGAGTGCATGATGTTCAGTCGGCCCCTTGATTAATACACAAGTAGGCTATTAGCAGACCCAGATACACAATGTGTGCGTGTGAGTGATAGCTGGCGTAAATTATCCGGGCTGGGGTTTTTTAAAGTCAATCTATATAGCTATTTTAATTATTAAATTTGGCATCTGTTCTATCAAAGTTACCTCGATCTTACTAATAGTAGAAATCCTTATCAATCTGAAGCAGCCTTTTAATTTTTGAAAGTTTTTCAGGATCTTAGAATAAACTTTAAACCCTTATAGTTCTAAAATTATTAACACTAGGCTCAATCTGAAAGAAAAAAGTTTCCTTTCATTTTCGCTCTTAATCTGGTTCTATCCCATCGATGCATGCTCTGCGATTTTTGACTCAACGGGCTTGGGAGATCTTTGTGCCTATCAAGAAAAAGTCAAAGTTATTTGTTGCTTCCATGTGCTCAAAACTTTATAATTACATGAATATTAGGTATGGAGAAAATCTAAGTAGTAAGTTTTAATAGAGCTTTTCAGCACTGCATTAAAGCATGTTCTCCAATGCACATACCCATGCCCCACGAATTTCACATTTGCTAAAAGACCTGGAGAACATTCTTTACAAATGTAAAAAAACTATTTGTCCTTTTAAAAGGATGCTAGACTGTTTAAGGTTAATGATAGCTTTCTTAGGAAAATCATAATTTTTTTCTTAAAATTTCAGTTTTTTCAATTCTAATTCCCATATTGAGATCATATTAAATAATTTAGAAGAAGAATATGCTAAAAAAATTGATTCATTGAGTACGCAAGAAAAATTATTTTGGTATGTTAAAGAAATTGAATTTTAGACATATTTGGTACATCCTATAATGGCATTGATATTGAATAAAAATATAATAACGAGAATATTTTTGGTGTGCAGTCTAAAGTTATCGTGTAATTAGGCTTTTTTTGAAGAACCTTACCATCACAACTGTGTCCTATCTTCAAATGCTTCAAAACTATACTGTTTCAGAAATGGGTCGTCTTAGACGCATCAGATGAACTGTTTTCCAACAGGATGGTGCTCCTCCTCACTGGGGATCGCAAGTTCGTGCTTATCTGAATAGAAAATTTCTTTATAGATGGATCGGACACAATGGGCCAATTGCTTGACCCCCAGAAGCCCGGACTTGACAACCCTTAATTTCTTCTTGTGGGGAACAGTGAAAGAAAATGTTTACAGCCAAAAGCCCCAAAACATAGAACAATTGAAACAGTTTATCACTGATGCAATCAATAATATCCCATCCGAAACGCTACGAAATACGTTTATTAATATGTCAAATTGGTGGCAATCTTGTATTGACAGTAATGGAGGACATTTCTAATTATATTTGATTTCGATATGTTTTTTGTGTTAATAAATTATTGGTTTTTCATTTTCCATTCACATAAGTAAGCAAGAATAAATAGTTTGCCTTGAAATAGAATTCTTTACTAGAAAGGGATTTCACGTAAACCCTGTATAATTCCATTTTGTCTGCAAATTTATTCTAAAATGAATATATTTATTTTTGCTCACTTTATGCTGTTAATATAGTGAAATGAAAGATTTATTTGGTTATCAATTAATTATAGAGGATTTTTAGAAAGCATCAGGTGTTTTTTAGATGTACCGTGGATATGTAGATGATCCCAGAAACACGGATAATGCCTGGATGGAGACCATTGCCATGAATTTCCATGATGATTCTGGAATTCTTGATGATATACATCTTCAGGTAGCTTGCAATCTTGCATCCTTTTATGGGTTTCTGAACTTATTCCTTTAATTTAGGGTGGTGATGATGCAGAACATGCATGCTGGCAAGAAATATCGTCATCCATTAAATTGTACGCAAGTCACAAAAATATTATCGAAATTTTAGTGAAATCCAAAAACGCCTACTGGAGCTAATTGTTTTTGTATTTTTTAGAAATTTGTTTCAATTTTATTTAGAAATAAGACCATAATTTTTTATTGTATATATAAACTATTATGCATTTCTTTGCAAATGTTAAATTTTTTACCGACAATTTAAGCATGAACCCGGCCTGCCCATTTAAATGCCAACTCGGTCTATTTTTGGCCCGTTTTTATAATAATTGTTATCAAATTTTCATTAATTTGTCGGCTTGCTCCATCAAAATTTGGTATGATAGATTACTTCTAATAAAATCTAAGCACTGAAATTGAAGTTCCTAAATTGAAATTTAGAAAAGTCATTTATACTAAAGTAAAATTTAAAAAATTTAAATTTTATTTTTCAACTATATAATTAAAACTTATTCAAAATTCAATGTATTTGCATGCATTGTTACGGAATAGGCAGTTTTTTAAAATTCGGTCCATCTTTTCCATTTCTTCGGCTCACCCCAGCCCATGTCAATCTCTGCATGCACATATACATATATACAGCGACATTTTGAATATATCTTATTCATCCAAGGTATATGCCTCAAAATAATATTTCAGCTAAAAAGAAAACGTACTAACAAATGTTGAGAATTTTTTGCAAATTTGAATTTCCTTCAAGATTTGTAGGTTTTTGGAATTGTGATTATTTTAGCCGCATCAATATTAGCAAATTTAAGTTCAACTAACACTTTTTATTAAAAATAATTATTGAACTTTTGCTTGAATTCTTTTTTTCTGAAGAATTTTTCAGACTAATTTTTCGATGATAACAGAAATAAATAGAAATATAATCAGCAATATACTTCGCTAAATATTTAGCATTATCAGAAATGAACATTTACCGCACTAAATTTTAACAAAATTCGATGGAATTAATTCTATAAATTCAATGAAAATAATGCTTTGAATACGTGACCTTCTTTTTTTATCTAAACTTAGTTTTAAATATTGTATATAATATGATTGGGCTGCTTTTAGTGTAAATTGATCTTGTATCTTGCATAACATTTTATAACTAAATTGATATTCACAGAATTTTTAAGCGATTCGATATTTCTGTTGATGTTCTATGCCTTGAATTCTTCTGCATAATTGCCTTGAAGTTTGTCCAATATAAGTATAGCCACAGCTGCATGTAATTTTGTAAACAATGTTGGACAAATCCTCAAAATTTGACTAGGTGCTTTTGAATTGAGAATATATTATATTTTATATGTTGTTGATAATATTCTCCCATTTTCTTTTATAGATTTAATGTTTTTGAGATTTCTTATTAGGCAGCTTGTATCAGGTTTTCCAATCCAATTCGATTTACTCTTTCAGAGTTCGAGTTTTTACGTTTTGAGTTCGCGTTCGCGTATTTTTTTAAAAATAATTCCGAGTTCATTCTAGTTTTTTCATGTTTTACAATAATTCCGAGTTTTGTGAGCTAAACAATAATTATTTGTGATTTATAAAAAACTGAATTTAAAATAATTCAAGATTCATTGTACTCTCGAGTGTATTTTTGATCCAATTCGAGTATTGATGATTTCTCTTCCAAGTTTTTCCGATCAAGTTTTGCGAGCTCATTCCTCTGTTTTCTATTTTGAATGTATGTGTAAAAGACTTCTTGTTCTTTAAACTGCTATTCTTTTCAATGATCATATTTATTTTCTCTTAAATAAAAAAGAAGATTACACATTTAAAACATTAATTTAAATACATTTTCTGCTCATGAAGTCACAAAAAGTATTCCAAATGAGTCCCCTGTACTGATACACATGCTTCACAGCGGAACTGTAAGTATCTGATAGCAAGAAAATGTCATCCCAATATTGAATTGGCAATGAGATAATACTGCATTGATTTTAAATTGCTACTGTCTCGGGTAAGCTGTTAAGTAGCATTTCTTCATAATTCAGTACAAATTTTATTTTTGTCTATGCGAGATCAATTATCCTGGCTTCAGTTATGAAGAAATTGCTTTGGTGTGTTATGTTCTATTGCGTTTGAAAATTGCGAGGAAACACAAAGAGCATTCAATGAAAAATATAGAAAAGAAGCCCCACCTGTAAAAACCNAAATGAACATTTACCGCACTAAATTTTAACAAAATTCGATGGAATTAATTTTAAGAGATTCGATATTTCTGTTGATGTTCTATGCCTTGAATTCTTCTGCATAATTGCCTTGAAGTTTGTCCAATATAAGTATAGCCACAGGTGCATGTAATTTTGTAAACAATGTTGGACAAATCTTCAAAATTTGACTAGGTGCTTTTGAATTGAGAATATATTATATTTTATATGTTGTTGATAATATTCTCCCATTTTCTTTTATAGATTTAATGTTTTTGAGATTTCTTATTAGGCAGCTTGTATCAGGTTTTCCAATCCAATTCGATTTACTCTTTCAGAGTTCGAGTTTTTACGTTTTGAGTTCGCGTTCGCGGATTTTTTTAAAAATAATTCCGAGTTCATTCTAGTTTTTTCATATTTTACAATAATTCCGAGTTTTGTGAGCTAAACAATAATTATTTGTGATTTATAAAAANTTGCGAGCTCATTCCTCTGTTTTCTACTTTGAATGTATGTGAAAAAGACTTCTTGTTCTTTAAATTGCTATTCTTTTCAGTGATCATATTTATTTTCTCTTAAATAAAAAAGAAGATTACACATTTAAAACATTAATTTAAATACATTTTCTGCTCATGAAGTCACAAAAAGTATTCCAAATGAGTCCCCTGTACTGATACACATGCTTCACAGCGGAACTGTAAGTATCTGATAGCAAGAAAATGTCATCCCAATATTGAATTGGCAATGAGATAATACTGCATTGATTTTAAATTGCTACTGTCTCGGGTAAGCTGTTAAGTAGCATTTCTTCATAATTCAGTACAAATTTTATTTTTGTCTATGCGAGATCAATTATCCTGGCTTCAGTTATGAAGAAATTGCTTTGGTGTGTTATGTTCTATTGCGTTTGAAAATTGCGAGGAAACACAAAGAGCATTCAATGAAAAATATAGAAAAGAAGCCCCACCTGTAAAAACCATTCGAGATTGGAGAATGTGGTTTAATCAAACTCTTATTGTGCTTCCGATCAAGCATTCTGGTGGTCCTGGTAAGCGTTGACTGTATGAAGAAAAACAACAAGAAATTGTTGAAGCGCTTGGAGACAATCCGTGTACTTCACAGCGGAAATTTGCGGCACAGCTGGATACATCACAATCATCGGTGCAAAGAGTATTATGCACGAATAAGATTAAACCATTTAAATTTGATTAAGTGCATGAACTGAAGGAAACGGATTTTGAGCCTCTGAACTTTTGCCACACCATTTTACAGATGAACAACGAAAATCCTCCTGGTATCAAAATATTGGTGGAAAAGTAACTAGTGAAAAATATTATGATCTTTTACAACAAATTCTTATCCAATTCCTCCGGAGAAAGCGGACATTGATTTACCAAAAAGACGGGGCTTCGGCTCATTTCAGTAATGCTGCAAGAACACTGCTAAACAGAAATCTTCAAGATCTCTGTATTGGTAGAGGTGGTCCACGGAATTGCCCATCTCGTAGTCCTGACTTGGCGATGAACGATTTTTGGTTATGGCGATACGCCCTGGATAATATTTACAAATCTCCATCACCGGAATCCATTCATGAGCTGGAGATCGAATTGAAGCAGTGTTGGATTCCATTCACAAGCCTGCGATAAGACTCGTGTATACCAGTATCTCCAAGCGCTGTGAAGCATATGTAGTAGAATAGGGGGCTCATTTCGAACACTTGTTGTAACTTCGTGAGCCAGAAAATGTTTTCAACATTGTTAATAATACATTTTTGTAAGTTTTTGGAATGTATGCTGATAAATAGCAATATCTATGTTTAAACAGCACTTGTTTTATTGTGCGGACTAAACTGAATCACCCTATATATATATATATATATATATATATATATT